>VXAB01002507.1:94190-134590 GCA_013399175.1 Odontophorus gujanensis | reverse complement strand
TAAAATAAAATAAAATAGAATTCTAGGCTGACAGTCTCTCATTGTACCCGTCATCTCCTATTACACTCTGTGACATGACAGACCCTTGAATGAATATGATGTGCTATGACATGACACATGACACCAGTTACCCAACATTGTACCTCATTAGAGGAAATCATAAAGGCATAAACCAAGGGTGAGCCCCTTCTATTAATCCCTTGTTGCTTTTACTGCTGTCGTTAGGAGTTTTGCGGTTGTTGCATTTTTTTCTTTTCCATGGCCAGTCTTTTCACTGTTTTTTGAGTATAGATTTTTTTTTTTTTAATGAAATGTAAAAAGTATGAAATGTTATAATCCATCACACTTTTTTTCTCTGCAGATCTTGTAAGACAGGCCTAGTTGACCCATTCTCAAGTCTGGAAAGAAAATAAGAGCTTTTATATCCCTGCTAACATGCCTTCAATTTAATTAATTCCCAATCCCTGTTTTGATTAGAATTACTATAGGACAGGTAGGAAAGAACTGTCATGAAAGATGCTGGCTTTCACTTTTAGCCACAGTTTGACAAAAAAAAAGACAATTCTGTAATTCACAATAGCATGTTTTCTGTCAAAATCTACTAGAGAGAAAAAAATTAAATGCTGATGTAAAGAAGAAAGCTTATTGTTGCTCTTGTTCATCATTTGTCCTTTGATAAATGGTATCAGTGGTTCTTCGTAATACTTACCTACGAAATATCAGCTCCTGAAACAGCGGATCAAGCCTGCATCATTGTCATGCATAACTGAGCATGGAAAGAAACTGAGGCCAGTTTCTCTTCTGTTTCTCTTTCTGCAGAGTTCCAAGAAAGAGAAGGTATAAGGGAATTGTTTACTTTTTGCAGCAGATAAGCTTCAGTCTTATTTTCCACTTTTCTGCTGATGTTGTCTCTTTGTGTCCATCAAAGGCACTCTCCAGGTTGTGTTAACATCTCAGACATGGCTAGCAAGTATGCTGAGTGGTGGCTGCAGCTCATGAAGGTTGTCTTCCCATGTTTAATAAAATGTTAATAGCAGAGAGTGTGGATGAGAAACGGATGTCTGTAAAACTGTAGAAAACGTCAGTAGGCAAATCAGCCAATACTAACAGCAAATTAGACATCTGGAGACAAGTTGTTAGCTCCTGAAGCTACACCAAAGTCAATGAATATAGCTATCACATGGCAAATATTTCTCATTGGACAGAACAGTGCATGCATATAGCTCAGGTAACTGAAGATACTTCAGGGATACATCATTTGGATTCTTTAACACTATATTTGATATTATGACAATGTTTTGTATGTTAAGAAGGACAAAGCATTCCCTCAGAGTTCATTAAACTGTTCAGTTAAGACTGATGGTCATCATCCACCTGAGGAAGGTATATGTTTCCATCCTGAAAACATACATCTGGGTCAGTTGGCACCCTTTATGTTCAGCTCTTAGGACAACACAAAGACTGAGTAATCACAGAAGCAGTGACACTAAATGTGGCTCATTCAGGTTGGAAGGATCTTCAACTGGTCAAACAAAAATGGGATGATGCTGTTTTGCTATTGTATCTGAAGTTGAATACATTGAATACATATCCTTACTGTTTTATACTGACTCTCTAAGATTTCACAAGATCTACATTCATTTTAAAAGAAGGTGAAACTATTTTTAATTTGGAGAGTTGGACTCGATGATCTCTTGAGGTCTCTTCCAACTCCTAAGATTCTATGATTCTATTTTTAGGATTGGATTTACAGTTGAACCTCATGACCTTGTTACTGAGCTTTCTATTTCTAGGCAAATATACCCTACAAATCAGAAAGCTAATTTGCTGTTTGTTAGCAAATGCCAGATGTTATACTGCAGTTCAGTAGAAGAAATCCGAGGCACTCATCCTGACTAATTGTTACAGCCGGTTCTGGGATGTGTTAACATGGAAAAGATTAGTGATAGCCTCAAAATCCTCAATCAAAATGGAAATCAAAGCCCCGTAGGAAAGCTATCAGCCTTCCAACCTTCCTTTTCAATCTGCTGATCCTTTTGTCTTTATTGACATGTTTTCCACACAATTTCTGACATTTCTGATAGTCCAGTCTCCCTAACAGTGATGAGTTTGTTTTTGCCCCAAATAAGGAACAAGTTAGCTGATTCACTGTAGAATGCTTCTTATCCATTTTAATGGTTTTCTCTTGACATCATAGATGTTGAACTATCTAACACAACAGTTCACTTCCCTAATGAAATGCCAGTAAATTCTAGGTCACAGGACACCTCATTCTGCAAAAAGAAGTATGCACAGACAGCCACTGACTTCCAAATAATTCATCTCCAATGTTGTTAACCAGAACCAAAGCTTTTCTTTACACAGGGGATCCATGTTGACCAAGGGAATCATGCAAGATAGCTACCTTATCCAAAAGAAAGTCTCAATCTCTTGGGATATGTGACTTAATATGCTTTCAGATCTGTGACTTTGGGATGTATCTGAAAAAGTAACTATTTTTGCCTCTCTAAGCATCTAAGGGTAATGTACACTTTCTCAATTTTTTTTTCTACTTCTACCTACACTTGCTTAACTCAGTGTCTAGTAAAAAAAATTCACCAAGAGGGTTTACACTTCGAATTGCTAACCATAATTCTCGGGTACTCTGCTGCGCATTAGACCTTCAATGTCTAGACAGGTGTCAGGGTTCTCCACAAACAGAATGGTTCCTGTAAAGAAGGACAAGCTCAGCCAGCTAAGGAGCAAGCACCAGAGAGGGACAAACAGGGCTTAAAATCAGAGATAAACCTGATTAATTCTAGGTTAGATAAAGTAAAATGAATAATAAAGAAGTAAAAAAATCATCAGAATTATTGACTAGGATTAATGAAAGCAATCTAGGGCAGAAAAGGCCGCATAGGGAAAGTAGCAGTGATGGCAATGGATATAGCATCAGATGCTAGTTTACCATTTGAGCACCTGGACATTTAGACATCAGAGGACTACGTCAGTAGAGTCATTAAAAAAATGACAAAAAAAAAGTGAATCATTCTCAAAAGATTTTCATCGGGTTGGAGTCCTAGTGGTCATGAAAAAAGTGTGGAGGATTCTGCAAATCACAGAAGAGTAAAAACATTCAATTAGAGTCTTGTATTTTTGTATAAACTGAAACACCCAGACTTGTGGGTGTCTTAAAGTACTAGTCCCATACAGACACCTAGCTCCAAGAGAAAGCTCATATTTCACAAACATTACCACAAAGAGGAACCAACTCCCAGCACGCCCTATCTTTGCCTATCTTCTATGCAATTAGCTTCCACCTACAGTGGTTAACTTGCTGCTTTCTGCTGATCTGTGCCCTAAACTACCAGTCTCCCTCCACACAACGTTTAGGTTTTCTAGCTCCCACACTAGGATGATAGCTCCCATTGCTAGAAGGCCACACAAGGATTAAGGGATTCTGCAGCCATGCCTGAAGCACAACACTCCTGATCAGACAAATGTAGTAACGAGAGCCTAATCCATGGCATACTGAAGACACTAGAAATGTTTCCACTAATATGAATGGATTGAATTAGGGCTTGCAAATATTTGGGGTTAGTTGTTGCTTTTAAAGTGTTTATATTTGATAATGATAACGGTTCATATCTGGTTAAAAACAAGAGCTAAAGAAATGACCTTTACAAACTAAGTCCCCATGTTTTACATTGGTTGACACCATATGTTCTTCTCTGTACGCTAATGTACAACTGTGAGAAGTCAGATTCTTGTATATTTTAGTTCTGCATATTTCTCTGAAAACTAAGATGAGTTAGTTTTATTCTGTCATTTTAGAGATTATTTCCCAGGGGTGGATTTATAAGAGAGTGTAAAGGAAGAAGAAAAAGACTGTGGGTATTGTTCAGTGTGGCATCTGCTTAATGGTGTAAGGACTGACTGCATACCCCTATCTAGCTCACAGTAGATCTGAGCAACTCTGCTGCAAGGAGACTTGCTGTGAGAAAGGAAGGACATGGTGGCAGAATGTGGACGTTCAGTGGGGCTGGAGAACCCAAAGGTTAGCTGAGATTCCATGTAAAAACCCATTTAATATTGTTATCTCCATCCCAGTGCTGGCCACCAACCCACACCATCCCCAATTTCTCATCCCTCTCTCCATCACGAAGCTTTTGTCTCCACAGAAGCGGAAACAAAAGTGGTGGGAGATGAGAGGCAGCTAGACACAGACAAGGGGAGTATGTAAGATCTGCCTCCTGCCAAGTAAAAAAGTTGTTTTACTTGTGAACCTGTGAAGGAAGTAGGATATTTTTGTTCTCACTAGGAGTCTGGCAGTGATGCAGGTGCAAAGCAGGTCTGGCAAAGGCAAAACTCAAGAATTCAAAATCAGCTCCCAAAGGAGGGAGCACTGAGCAGCTGGCTGAAATCCCAGAGGTAGAGGCGGTATAGGCCCACATTAGCTTAAATTCCAAATTGGCACAATTAGTGTAACTTTTCTACAGCAAAGGGCTGGTGCAAGGCCCACAGCATTGTTTGAGCCCTTACCTGAGCATCCGCAGCATTACAGATGAGCCTGCATGGGGTCAGCAGGGCTAGCAGAGAAATAAAAATTCCTTGCTTAATGAGATGGTGTCTCTGCCAGCTCAGTTCAGCTGTGAGGATACCAAGGATGCTGAGAACAGCCTAAAGGGAGAAAATGAAACTGAGTTTCAAAGGCATGTGACAACATCTGTATAATTCCAACAGATTACCCACTGTTCCCACATACCATAGCAATTTCTATTCCTGTAATTCCCTGTATGTTAACCAGATACCATTCTATGGGCAAGGGAAGACTCTGGAAGAATGAGGGTGTGGTCCCAAAGACAAGCACAAACACAAGACTGGTGTATCAGATGTGGGGATACACAGCACAGAGCTGCTTTGAGTGAGGGACCTGATAGCATCTCCCAGGGATGTTTGCCTGGGGCTACTCTACCTTGTGTGTACAGGCATGCTGCAAGGAATACCACCTTACACTCAGATTCAGCTCCTGGGTTCAGCTGCATGGTTACCTGAGGGTGGGAGGAAGAGAAGGCGTACAGCTGACTGCTATTACCACCTCTTCTGGGCAGGGAGGGCTGTCCCATCAGCCCCATTCTCAGCAAACCTACACTGGCAGTTGCTGATTAGTGTGATGAGACTACCTTCAAGCAAAGCACAACTCATGTTGCTAAAAGTGTATTATCACCAACCTTGCTAGAAAGGGCTTGTCTTGGTTCCCCCAGGCAGGACAGCAGGTGGGGAAGGGAGTGGAGCCCAGCTGCAGCTCTGGTGCACTCTATCCAGGCCTCAAGTGGCTGCAGGGGACTGCAGCTAAGCAGGACTGGGCTGAAACCTGAATGGCCCTCTTTTCTTCCTGTTCCAACTTCAGCCCTGGACTGGAACAGAGAAGCCTTTGCTATAGGACAGTGCCTAGCTAAAATGAACCAAAACCCAGATAAGAGGTATCTACTGATCTTGCCCTGGGCAACACACACAATGGTTTCTCGAAGCTCCCTTGAACATACAATTTGATTGTCTCCTCTTGTAAGCAACAATGGGGGGACTCAATGAAATTCATCTCTTTCCTGTTCACAGCCTCTTTCTATACCCGATTCCTAGTCCTATTGTAGTAAGGTTTCAAATACTACTTAAGAATGTACACTGATGTAAAAATACACACCATCCTTGCCTTTTACAGGATACCTTGGGAACATATTTTTAGAGCTAGATTTTATAAAAGCTTGTGTTCACTTTAGTTAAACTTTGGACCAAGAAAAGCCAATGAAATCTTTTTAATACCAACAGAGAGGCAGTCGGATGTAAGGCAGAAATGGAATAAAAAATGAGCCACTAAGCCTATTGTCATGCTGTTCTACATGCAATGCTCCCTCTGACATCTATAGGGTTTAAGCACACAGCACAGTAGTCTTCCTTTAATGCTTTTGTATGCATCAGGGGAGAATTTCCATTGGTTTCAGTAACTGAGCTTTATTAAGAGAAAGCCCAAAGTTTTTAAAAGTATGTGTAGAAACAATAGAATTGTTACAATACTGGTGAAGTAGTCTAAGTGGAATTGTTTCCTGAAGCATTTGAACTGAAGAATAAAAAAAAAAAAGAAGAAGAAGAAAAAAGAGAAAAACAATAGACTGCGACAATGGCAAAATTCATCAGCTGAGGAAAGCAGGGCAGACATGGTCAAGGCATTGTGCTTAAAGGATATCCATAAGATACGCATATACAGTAACTGAGAGTGACATTCTTCATGTTGTATCAGTTTAAAAACCCAGATAGATCTAGATATAGATGTCAGCTACCAGGACAACCAGGCTTCATCGCCCATGGACAT
The DNA here is from genome assembly GCA_013399175.1 of Odontophorus gujanensis. Lineage (NCBI taxonomy): Eukaryota > Metazoa > Chordata > Aves > Galliformes > Odontophoridae > Odontophorus > Odontophorus gujanensis. The sequence goes on along the minus strand of VXAB01002507.1, from coordinate 128,244 downwards.
CCACACAGCCAGCACCTGTCTGCTCAGCAGGTTGCGTGCCTCCCAGTGAAGGGCTGCACACCATCCGCTCCCCGACCCCTGCTGCCCCAGCTGCACCTCCCACCAGGCTGTGCCAGCACATGGCGGGCAGTCAGGGGAGGTGAGAGATAATTGCTTGGTGCAGATTGCAGATGGTCACTTCGTTAGTGCCCGTGCAGGGCCACCCGGCATGAGGCGTGGGGTCATCTTTGTCCCTGCTAAGGGACATCTGATTGTTTCGTGCCTCTCCCAGAGCTCGATCCAGTGAGATGCTGAGCAAGGTCTCTCACACTAAAGGAACGGGAAAGGCAAAATTATCAGCCCTTTGGGAGAGAGGCTCGGAAAGGAAATTAGAGAATAGGATTTCTGCATCATGAAATATTAGGTACAGAGAGTATTAAATTGCTCCTAAATGGTGACAAAGGAGATCTGTTTCACTGTCGGTTTTATTAATTGTTTTAACTAAAGGATGTGCCTCTCCTGTGGGGGTATTTACTGTTAATTCCAAAAGGAGAAATATTGCTGATGCGTTACAATCAGGATACCATGCTAATTTTAAAAGATATAATAATTGAGTTATATATGTTGTGCTTCCAAAATTTATTTACTTGTTAAAACCAGGCCTTTTATTGAGAGCGGTTTCATGCATTCTTTCACCAGTCAAGTCAACATTACTGTCTTTTTAAAACAGCTGTAAATCTCTTTGATTGGGACTTGAGGCTGGAATCATTCGTGCTGTGCTAAACTAAACTGTCTTATCTCCTTGAGTGCTATGCAGCCTCTAGCATGTCCAGAGCTGCATCTGCCCATGGCCTAAGGAGGCCAATATTTGAAAGCTATTAATAAAGACATCTGGGGAGGAGACAGAGACACGCCTTTAACCCTCAGTGCAGTGTGCAAGAAGAGATGACATATGTTTCCTTTTTCTCTTTCAAGGATAGGGGTTATTTCTTTTAAACAAGGACAATCAGTGCCCTCCAAATAACCCATTATTTTCAAAAGAATGCAGGCTGCTGAACATCTGCACCACAGGACCAAAGGCTAACCCAGAGAAAGTTTTCAAAATGAATATAGGAGGAAAAAATAAAATTACCATGAAGCTAGCCCAGGTCACAGCACTCCGGGGAGACTCACACCCATATCTGACAGCAGGGAGACTCTCAGCCCTTTCCATAGGACTGTCAAGTAGAGAGGTCATAAAACACTTTTATTTGAGGTTGAAACTTGCTTTACATGGGGGAATCCTGTCTTCTCACTCAGGAAGAATCTCATCTTTTGATGTCCAGGTGGCCCAGAAACAGTTTCAAACCAGTCCCGCTGTATCTTATTATTGGATGGATCTCAAGCACTACCTAATTTGGAATATATGATTACCCTAGAAACATCAAATTACAAAGAGCAGACAAATCCCTAGCTTCCGTGGTAAGGAGCAAGTCCTTGGCGAAAAGCTAGACTCTTGAGGCAAGCTTTATTAAAAACCTTTAAACTGCTAGAGACAGGTGGTGGGAAATCCCTCACCTAGACAAAGGCTGGACATTTAAGTCTTTGTGGCCAACCTCAAGACCTGGGATCAGCCAGAGCTGATTCATTGCAGTCATCCACACTGAAGGGTGGCTAAATTCTTCCCAGTGTGGTAAGCGGATGGGACGTTGGAGACACAGCCCTGTTCAAATTGCACCTTGCACAGAGACCATCTTCATCCAGAGCTCCACCTGAGGCTGTGTCACTGCACAGCTTCTGACATCACTCTCAAATGTATATCACAAAAACAAGGGGAGGGAGGGAAGGAAAGCTGGAAGATTGTTCTAGAAAACATTCTTGTTCCTGGTTTTCATCTCAGTCAGGTCTGCTGAGGATACTGCCTTTCAGGTACAAAAGGTGTTGGTGATATGTCCTGAACAAGTTTACACTCCTGTCCTCATACTCCCTACCTCTACATCTCTGCTCTCAGGGGCCATGTGTTTCTCACAACTCACCAGGTCAACCTACGTGTCTCTCTTAGATTACATGGGATCTATCTGCTGCACTTCCTGCCAGGCTGGGTTACTCATTTTCAACACCAGGCAGTCAGGAAAGGCCATGCTCGTGGCTAGGGGAGAGGCAAGCAAGTTGTCACACTGCAAGGCAGGGCATGTCACTGTGTCTGTCACTGCTTATTACAGTAGAATAAAATGTCCCTCTTTCACTGATGCCAGGATTTGGCCTCATCTTTCTTTCCTGTTGCAGTCTATTCTGCAGAGGAAAAAGACTCAGTCATTTCAGTTCTCTCCTCTGCCACATCTATCTTTTGATCTCCACAGTATCCACCAAAGTGAAAAGAAAATTCAAATACAAGCCCTCACAAAAGTCCTCAGGGAGTACAGCGCTGGTGAGACACAAAAGGCTATCCCTGCCCTTGAGATGAGCAGCACCTATTTCAAAAGAAAGGTCTGTGAGTACATTCAGAGCCAAATCTGGTGGTTTCTCAAACAGACAAACTCTAACCATATACTTGGTATTTGATGTCTTTTTAAATTAGAAATTTCTATGAGTTCTCGGGGTGTAACAGTGTAATGACAAGGACCCAAGGTCCTTGGGTCATTCCATCCTTCTCAGCAAAGTGATACGGATAAAACACATGATAAACCGAAGTCATGCTAAATTTACAGTATCTACTTCACATGCTGCTATTATTACTGTGCAAAAAGCTAAAATTAATGGACTTGCTTCTTTGTTCAAACTCTTTGTCACAACAGAAATCCTACTACAAAATAAATAAATAATGTCATGAATCAGTACTGCACTAATAATAGGTCTAACATTCCCCTCAAAATAAATGTGATGATTTTATTGCAATTAAAATTGCTTTTTATTTATTTATTTTTTACACAGAACTCTGAAGCTTTGTTCAAAGCTCAAAGTTTCTATTTAGACTGAAAAATTATAAAGGAAGGAAATTCCTATTTCTGGGGAGTAAGAATCCTCCCACAAATTGTATGCTGTTTTCTGAGTACCACTTTTTCTTATTCCTGAAATTTCCATCAGTGCAGTAACCTAGCAGCCTGAAGTCCAGATCACATTTGGTTTCATTTCAAAAGTGCTAAAGAGATTAAACAGCTTGCAGATTGGATGATATTGCATGATATGCCTTATACATAATCATACAGAAACTGGAGTTCAGCTTCCCATTAATTGTGCATTGATTCACTTTAAACAGGCTCTGGATACAGACTGAGATGTATTAATAATATTTTATTGTATTTTAACTCACTTCTGCTCTTATTAACTTGTTAATTCCTTTTAATGAATTATTTAGTTTTTCTCATAAGATTTATTAATGTGTCAGACCTTACTTCACCTGTAGTTTCATATTATATCTGTGGCTGAGAAGCAACACCGAGGAAAAGAAGCAGAAAGAAATGTAGCAGGGTATCTTTGTTCTGGTTGTACCATGCTTGGCAATTTATTATTACTATTTTGTTGCCTTACTCTGCACGAGTAAATTAACCAGTGAGTGCCTAAGGATATGTAGCACATGTTCAGGATTTGTGGCATAGGAGTGGAGAAACAAAGATGGTAATATCAGCTAATAGAACATCGCATCCCGTGAGGGGGGCTCATTTCTTTTGTTTGTATGATTTCAATAAGCAATGCTAACACTAGAAATGAAGAGAGGCTTTAGTGCCGGTAAGCTTTAGGCTGGCATGCTACAGGCCACCCAGTTGCAACTATTTTCTTTCCGATCAACTTGCAGTTGGCTGCAAAGTCATGTGGTTTTGCTGTTCCCCTCCTTCATTTGACCCTCAAGATCATCTGCAGTGTTATCTGTTCGTCATCAAAAACCACAGCAGATTTAAGCAGAATTGGCACAAGAGACCTGGGCTAGAAACCACAGGCACAAAAGAGGGTAAGGAGAATGGTGAAGCAGTCATTACTTCCCTGCAATAGAAATGAGTCCTTTCCTCAAACAGAAAGCTTCCAGTGCCCCAGGTTTGTCAGACTGGAAAAAAAGTGGGCAAACATCAAAAGTTTTGTCTTTATGATGAAGAATCTGCTGCGGCTGCTGTTACACTCAGATCAGAATATTTTCAAGTTTTTAAGTGCTTGGACTTCGATCATCTGATTTCCTTTACCGTTGTAACTGCCCTTCTCCAGTTAATGTGTGTGTGCCCGTACCAGGAGCAACACAGACACTGTACCATGGATACAGTCTTTCCAAGCACAAAATAGCCTGATAGGTTGTGCTTCCAAGTTGTGACAACTCATCTAGGATGATAGCTATGTCACATTTTAGGCCACATATTCATATATATATGTATGTATTGTTCAAATAACTTATTCCCCAATTTGTCTTGATTTAAAGGTACCAAGAAAAAAGACTCCAGCCATTCCCTGGCTACCTTATTTCACATTTAATCACCTTCTGTATTAAGAGCCTGCACTGCACGAATTTGTGTGACTTCAGCTTTCAGCCTCCAGCACTATCTCAGGAGCCCTGTCTTCTCTTTTGTCATGTCTATGGTACGGTTCTTCTGGGATGGCATGGTATGCAGTTTCCATTTCCAGTTGTCCACCTCCTCCATGAGACTTCAGGCTGTTATTTGGGGACTCTTCTGCCTTTTGGCAAGACCATCACATCTCCAGCACGTACAGAAATAGTTCCTGCTACCTAGATGGAAATAAATCCCCTAAAATCTCTCACAAAACTTCTCTTTGCCCACTCAGACTGTCAGACAGCTTTACTGAGAGAGAAGGACTGAGCTGGTGGGATTACCAGATCTCAAGCGTGACCATGGGTTCAAGCCTTGGAGTCTTCAAAGGGTACGTCCTTGTGTTATTTCCAGATAGCTCCAGGCTGACAGGAAGCTGCACAGCTGGAGGCAGCGCAGCAGAGTAACGGTGGTGTTTGGCTCTTGGTCAGTTTTGGAGAATGGGCAAAGCAAGGACACATCTGACTGCTGCAGGCCGCCCAGACATACCCCAGGGGCACAAACCACCAAGCTGTTTCATGTGGCCTCCCCTTCCCCCAGCACACAGCAGACTAGAAGCACAGCATCACAGCACTCCAGCAGATGGATAAAAAAGCAACAAAACCAAACTGAGAGCTATACCCAGCAGCTTTTAAACTGTAACAAAGGCCTGCATGGGACCATTTTTCAGTGGGGTGGGAGAAGGGCAGGAGCAGCAAAGGAAATGCCCTCGCTGATGGTGGGAGTTGGCTCAGCATCCTGGGGTGGGTGGGAAACGATGGCTCAACATCCCAACATGGATGAAGATATGAAGATTGCTTAACATCCTGGGATGGGTGAGAGGTGGCTCAGCATCCTAGGGACCTCATCTGCAGCACCTGGACCTCCCAGCCCTGGACAGCAGCCAACCATACAGCCAAGAGAGCTGACAGACGGCCACCTTCCTCCTCAGGCCTCTGCCCTTAATGGAGCCAGCCAGGAATTCATCATGCCAGTTTTAAACAGATGGAAAGTGAGAAAAAAAAAAAAAAGGAAAAAAAAAGCAATTGGATGGGATTTGCCTACCCTTGGCCAAATTTCAGGAAGAAGTTTACTCATTCAAAGAAATCTAGATAGCAATCTTGATTTTTTTGTTTGCTGTTTGGATTTGCAAAAGTACCAGGAAGCAAAGGTGCTCTGGAACTAATTTCTATTGTGTTCTCCAGACAGCTTGCTCTGTAGCATAAATCCTATTAATAGATGACCTCAGATGTTGCCTTTTGAGCGGTGGTGAGTTTTTGAAGAACATAAGCAATGTTTTTCTGTGGCTCTATAATTTCCCTTCTGAATAAACAATCTTCTTTCCTCCCTACTCCCACATGTGACTGCTTCATCAGCACTTCCCTGGCATGCTGAACTACAAACTTTCTCTTTTCTACAGCTGCACTTGTGCCAGTAAAACTCTTTATATCACCAGTAGGTAAAAATCTCTCAACATTCTCCCCATTCTCCTTGTGTGTACATCATATATCCCCAGGGAAAAAGGTGGCTTGTCCTTCTGTGGTGAGCTCTCCTTCTTTAGCCCTTAAACTGATGCGAAGAAAGGTACAGGAACAAGTGCCAGAGTGGCCATCCTGGCATGGACTGCTGAGCCCTGCTTCCTGAGGCAGGTAGCTGAAGCTGGAAATAGTATGCAACATTATTATCATCTTCTGAGTGCCCAAAAGTAGGCTTGTACCTGCTGAGAAATAGTCCTCTGTGATCTCATTAACAGTGGCCAATGCAGTGGAAACTCCTATGCATGCCTTTCCTGGAAAACTCTGATCAAGAGATGTAAAAAATTACCTTGGAACTCGTCTTGTCTCCCTCTTCTTCTCTTATTCCTACATGTTATTCTTTTCAAGTTCATGAGTCTCTGACTTGTTGATGGTAAGGGATCCACTCAGAATGAAGATGTTGCAAAAGAGGAATTCTGACATCAGAAAGATCAGCACTTCATCTCTGAGACAGGGTTTTAATATAAGGATACGCAAAATCCAGTGCTAAAGATATTTTTCATTTTCTTCTGCTTACCTGTCTGAAGTGGGCTCTTAACCAAAATCACTTTTAAACAATTTGTCCCAAGTATGACGAAAAGTGCCACAGCAGAAAGGAAGAATGGCGCCTGAACTTTCCCAAGCAGACCTCCTCTCAGAAGAAAGGTGCAGTGACTTTGGATTTTAAGACCTGTTCTGAGACTCATACCCTCTGCCTACCTCCTCTCCTTCAGCACATTCACCTTGAAGAGCCACGGGGCTCAGCAGCCCCGCTGGACCGTGGGTTGAATACAGGTTTAACACATATGTTCATGCTTTGAATCTGTCACTATATGTGTGTGTGCTTCCCTACTGTTGTTTGCACAGTGTGGGACCACCATGCAGAACTATAGCTGTCTCATTATTAGAGTACTTGGATTTAATCAAGGTTACTGTAGTTTAGAGATGACACAGGCTGCCCAAGGAGTAAACAGCATCCCAAACTAGATTATCTAGGCAAATAAATAGATAAAGAGGAGGGAAAGGAAGCAGTGTCTTTGTTCCTTTCTCTTTGCACTTCTGCATTCCAGCTGCCAGGGCCGTGGGCAGCCCTTGTTTTTGCAGGCAGCCAGAACTGCAAGCTGTGTGCATGTTTTCTTTTGTATCAGAGCTGCTGGGCTCAGCACTGGACAGACAGGCTGGATGCCAGCATTGGGAGGACAGCCTCGGGTCACCCCTCCAGCTCACCCTGCCCTAGATGAGCGGGGGGTAGAAGTAGAGGGAGGATGGAGGTTGGAGATGTGAGACAGGAGTCCTGCAAATCTGCGGTAGCCACAGCACCCGATGCCATAGTCCTCTCACACCTAAAAGCCTGTCTAGATTTTTGCTCTCTGTAAATATTATGTTTGCCACTGTCTAACTAATTTTCCAGTCACACTTGAAGTTTTCATAGTAGGTCATGGATTCTGCAAACAGCTGTGCCTGTCAAAGACTATCATTCCTAACTGGGGGTTACCATGCCCCTACCAGAAAGCATTGTCACCTCCATTCTTACAAGAAAAGGGCACACAAGCCCTTCCTCATCTGCTTCAAGCCAGACAGTTAGCAAAACTGCCTTCCTCAGCAGTGTAACCTCACCCAGCTGCCTTGCCCGGGAGCTCTCTCTGGATCACATCTTCTGGCAGAAGTAGTAGTTCCAGCAACAATGACAGGAACATCTCCAACCTGTGTAGTCCAGTGCCAAGAGAACGTGCACCTATAGCTTCACTCAGTAGAGCCATTCGCAGACCAAACTGGCATGTGCATCTGCTTCCTGATCACATCTACCAGCTGCTCTTCTGACATGTGTCCCCATCTCCGTGTCCTGTGGATATCTCATAAAGCTCTGTGACTACGGCAAGACTGGATATGTCTCAGTTTGATGTCCAATTCTGCTGTTTGCAATTTTATGGCTGTGGAAAAGGTATGCGTTTGAAGTTCACTAGCATAGAAACCATGTAATCACATTTTCCCATAGTCACAATGCTTTCGATTTGGATTTTGTTGTTTTCCCCAGCAAGACAAAATCAAGGCTGATCACCTGCGGTAGAACTCCTGAGTGAAAAACGAAGAGTGGTCAGTGGCTGTAACTCCCTCCTGCAAGCTGGTTTGTGTGAAAGCTGTGTTCTGCTGCAGCACCATGCCTGAGCATTTTAGCTTCACAAAACCAGTAAATCAGGTAACACTATGTTGGTGTTGAACCAATTTCTCAATATGTGCTTATGGACTGCTCCAGGCATCATCTTTAAAGGCACAAAAGATGTCTCTAATTTCTTGCGGGTGGATGATACTGTTTGCTAGCAGCTAAATTTTGACTGACTGATCACTGCAAAAGCTCATGTCAAAACATACTGCACAATGCTTGACAAAAGCTAGGCATCTCGTAACAGAAGCCAAAACAATCGATACATTTCACAATGTAATTGCAGACTCTGTAGGCTTAGCAAAATGTAGTAGAAAACTGTAGGTAAATTGATATGCCTTCGGTTTTACTTTTTTCCAAGGCTGGAGTATATAATCAGTTGTAGGAAACAGTTAACAGTTGTTGAGGGTTCACTACCTGGAACCATGTCACAGGTGGATTGTGGCTCACTCCTGTTTTAACATCTGTCTGGGAAAGAGCATGTCATTTACCCAGATAGAGCTGTCTTGAATGGAGAACTCAGTCATGGATAGAGAACTCGTGGGGAATCAGCTCAACGACTTAGGGCTCCCTTGAGCTGAAATTGAGGGACAATGTCAAATCCACTTGGACAGAGAAGATCAGAGAGCTAGAGACTGTATCTTCATGACACCTCATAGAGTCCCACCTCTGGTGCACTCTATCTGGGCAGGGAAGGGTTTGGTTTTGTCTGCTCTCTTTAGGAAGAGCCAGGCCTTGCTTTCGGGTTGTAATTGCATAGCACTGAAGTAATCGCTGCAATTAATGCTTATAAATAAAGCTGCCTAAATAATCCCTGCACAATTGTAAGCTGTATAAACACATTTCAATTTTTTTTCTTTCAGTATGAAATTTCGAAGCTATTCATGCTTGTCCTCACTTACCCAGAGCTTACTGGGACACAAAGCCTGAGGAATTTTAAGCACCACTGCAAAGTGCTGTTCCTCATTAAATTCTGTCCTTCCACACCCATGTCCCTTCTCCTCACAGCATTAGGTGCAGCTGTACCTCACGGCACTAAGCCATCAGCCCCTAGAAGTGATGATAGCCTATTTCAGGACTGCAGCACTGCTGTGAACAAGGTGCTCAAGTATGATACATTATCCCCCAGAGGCTGAAAATATCACCTCTACGATGCTCCTAAACTCTGAGCTAGGTGAGGTTAACACCACAGCCCAGGTTTCTCATGAGATAGAACATTATGCTCCTAATCAAAAAATCAAGACTGTTTATACATACAGCACACTGGAGCTTATCATCATTAGCACTGCTCTATGTGTGATTTGTGTAGTATCCTATGTGGGCAGAACAGTTTTGAGCACAGAATACTGTTCAAATAAGCTTTAACATGTATGACAGAATTTGGTTAATTAGCACTAGTAGTGGAAACCCCACGATGAATTACTGCATTTTGTAAATTCTCAACTATGAGACCAAAGTCTGTCAAACAAACCAGCACAGGGTGCTTCACAGGACTCATTCTCTTGACAGTTGTAGTATAGTTTAAATGTCTATACTATTCTTAGGTAAAAGCTTACACTGAGATATTCTCGCTGTAAGCTTTCACTTAAAATAGTTTGATTTATTTACAATGGCACAACGTATTATGTGATAAAAACCCAGAGTGGCCCACCAAAATAAATCTCTAATATTGCAATCTCATACACAGCCTGAGTTTGAAAAACAAAGGGATGTCTGCCAGAATCTGCGCAATAAAGGACAGATTTATTTTAAACTAGCTTTTTTTCTGCTTTGTCACATTAATGACATGTACTGTGGTCCATGCCATTCAAATGTTTAAATAAGGATTTAAGTAGCTACTTCTATGACAGTAACCACTTTTCTCTGACTCTGTGTTTATAAAATTGCAGGCACCTGAAATATGACTCTTCTAAAGGTTCATTTGAACTCAAAATTCTCCCACACAGACAAGATGAATATTTCTCCAAGCAGAATGCACTTGCTACCCCTATCATAGAGAAACACCACACAAAACTGCTGGGAACAAACTGAAGAATACTGTCCTGTTGCAACTGCCTGGGGTCAATGAAGAAGATATTAGTTTTATTTTTAGCTAGCTTTTGTAGCCTGATTGAGTTTTCCATTAGATAATCCAGTAGAGGTTCTCTTCTCTGCTGCTTTGGTTTTCTTTTTAATCATGAAGTTGGCCATGTTATTAATTAAGAAGTCCTTAATAAACCATTGACTGTTTAATGTGAATCAGAAGCATCAAATACTGGCATCCCTTGACAAAATTTGTTCCTAGTTTTTTAATAGGAAGTGTTCATTGCTGAAGTATCCCAGTACCTCTCAAGCAATAAAGAATTTGTTCTTGCGATACCAATGAAAAGTAGAAAAGAGATGTAAAAAGAGGCTAACAAGTAGTGAACAAAGCACAGAACAATTAGAAGACTTGCTTGTAGACTCAGAGGAAACTAGCAGCATCAATGCCAGGACACAATGGCTGTTTATCCATTGGTCTTACCCAATGACCATTTTATAGTCCCTTGATCATCTTGGATTTATTTTTTATTTTAGATTGGAAGATGACAGACAGAAGAACAGGCTGCAAATTAAAATCGAGAGCCAAACTTGCTGGTGGAAGCTGAACATGTAATTGCTTCTGTGTGAAGCTTCAGTCTTAGGAAAAATCTACACCATGGTATTTTTGGCAATGCTAGTAGTAAGGGTTCAGAAATTATCGATTGGGTTTCCAGAAATCATGAGGTAAGTGTAAAAATCATTTTGATATTTTTCAGAGAAATGCTAGTTTGAATTTTCTTTTTTCTTTTATCCATATTTGCTCTGAAGAAATCTTGAAATCTGTATGCAACCCCTTCAGGAGCTGGGTTTGTCTTTAAGACAAATATCCAAGGCTGTAAAACTCATGGAAAAAAAATTGCTAGAGTTGGCAGTGTATTTATTTAATAGCATTGATTATTCAGGAGTATTAACTCTAGCAGCTTCACCTAGTAGCAGGGAAACATGAACATTTTAGATAGAATTTCAGCATTATTGAGTTGCCTGCTTTTGAGCCAAGACATAGATTTGGATCCCAAAGCAGTGTTATTGGTGTTGCCAGGTCTTCACTGACTATAAAGCAATGCTCACAACAAGAGGAGAATATCAGGACTTACTGATGCAGTAGACAAGCACCCAGGTGTTAATGCCTCCATGTGTTTGCTCACCACAGCTGGCACTGAAGATGAGTGAGTGGAGTCACTGTGGCAATGGTGTGATGCAATTGCCTACAGGGTAGATATGCCCCTGCAATGTCACTGGATTAACCAAGGTTGGGGCAGACAGCCACCAGGAACCTCGAGTTGCATCCAAAGTCCAAGGCAATGCCCTCCATGCTTCCCGTGGCACAAGTCCCCAGTGTTCAGACAAATGTGTTGAACCCAGTACTGCCTATCTGCACATAGCTCTCAGTTGGTCAGACATGTTTGGGGCAGCTGAATGAATGCAGGCAGGACAATAGTCAACCAAGTGGAGATATGCTCAGATATTAATTATCCTGACCAAAATATTTAAAATCCTTTGCAATAACAAATGATCTTTCTGCCTTTCCCTACCAACATCCACCTGCCACTGCATCTGTTTCTAGTGGAACCTGGGCAAGACACTTATCTGACACAAATTTTGCTGCCCTGGTAATAATAGCATTGGGTTATTGGCTTTGTATGATTGGCAGTCAAAACATGGTGCAAATCACAAAGAAAGGGAAAATTCCCACTTTGGACTTCTCTATCTTATTGCAAAAAATATTTAATTCTATGTACTTATCTATCTTTTCAGTGTGTAGAACATACTTAGTCTTGCTCTTAAAATGGTAGTTTTGTATCTGTTGGTTTGCAGGGTTCTTACACAAGGTTTTGTGGTTAGGAACCTTTAATTCCTCTCTTCATCCACTTTTTTACTGGACTGGACGAGAGTTTATGCAAATCCAGCCAAAGCTTTTTGCCCCGTTGATTCAATCTTCCTTTAATCCTCATGATGATCGGCAGTAATGGATAAAAATTCTAAGCAGGAGCAGGAACAAAAGCCCTCAGGAAGCAATTTTGATTGCTGTGAGGAAGCACTTGAGGCTCCTGGCCCTAGGGAATTCTTCCCAGTTCATTGGAGGCATTCAGATACCATGGTGATGGGGGACTTCATGAATAACGAGATAGATAAATGGTGAGTGCTTTTGATCTCTGCTAGCCTGTATTTCATGTTGTCAACTGGGGAAGAGCCTATTCAAATCTGTCGGCTGCAGGAGGTCAGCCAGGAGAGAGAAAATGTCTTCATTACAGCCTTCTGTTCAGCCAGGGCTCCCAGCTGACCCTGCTGCCCAGGCTTGTCAGTCAGACAGGGAAAATTTTCTGACTGAGGGAAGGCATCACTGCGCCAGATTTATCCACGGCATTGGATCTGGGAAGCCACAGCAGGAGACCTGTACAGCCTTCACTAGTGCTGGGCATCTCCTGCACCAGCGGGGAAACCAGGCTAGTTTTGCTGGGTGCTATTTTCAGTGCCACTGGGGTGCAGGGCTCTGAAGGAAGTCATGAGCTGTGTGGCTACAGAAGAGTCTTACTTGGTAGTTAGAAGTACCTAAATATTAATTACATTTTCTGCACTGATTCTTTTCAATCAGCAAGTCCCCTTTCATCATACATTTCAGGCAGTAGAAATGGAGTTCATTTTAGTTTACGTTTCAAGCTGAAATGAATTTCTACAGCTTCTTTAAAGATTGTGCTCTGGTTCTGCAGGCACAGCCCCGCTGAGATCTGTGGCAACACTCAGGAAGGAAACCTGAGCAGGTTGTCATAACCTCCTAATGGAGAAGGAAGATTCGGGCTATTCAGGAGGGAGAAGAAGGGCACGTTTTTGCAAGGAGTTGTGTACAAAATTGCAGTGAGAGTTACAATTCCATTATTTGGTAATGAGATTTGTAAACTTCATGTTCACAGGCTGAGATAAACAATATATGCTTCCTGAATTCCTCTTGGAAGAAGAGTCCCTTACAGCATAGCTAAATTACACAGTAAGTTATCATTTATAAAGAATGAAAATGGAAAAAGGAGTGAGTGAAATTAATTTACATCTAAAGGATTTCTCAGTTTTTGGATTGAAGGGCAGAGAAAGAAAGCAGTGTCCTCCAAAACCGCGCTCTTAATGGGAATGGTTTTACTACATCAGATCATTTCCAGAAAGCATTAAAAAATGTTCCCTTTACTCAAGCCAGACAGGTTTTAATAGTATCAAAGCAAAATATGGTCTGCTATTAGCATGAAATAACATTAGCATAAATAGAAAAGAGTCAGGATGCTGAGAAAGAATTCCACATAAGTGGCCTGCTCATTTCACTAGACATCACTGTAGCTGAGAAACTGTGAAATTTCCATAATAATCGAGTGCAGAGGAAAACAAACAACAATTTTATTGATAGGGAAATTACATCCTGTTGCTGAATATAAAACTACAGCACTGTACAATGGCCCCTTAACGGCACAGAAAATATATATTAATCTGTAAGTGTAAATGAAATGTAAATAAAATACCCAGTTCAGTCTGGCCTGGGAAATTTCCTGACAGTGTTTCAGTGCAGAAACCCAGTAGATATATATTTGGATTCCATATCCTAGACCCTAAGCTAATGGCATTTGATACCTTTGTGGATAAGATTTACTCAGCTGCTGTGTGGTGATACACTTGTGACAGAAAATGCAGTACCAGCTGGTCTGTGAGATGGTGCTGGCTTTGGAGGAGAAGGGCTCCTTGGGGTTTTCTTTTTTTTAAAAGATCCTTCAGCACTTTGTAGCAATAATCCCAGATATTACAGTTTGAAGTAATACTGCTGCAATGCTTAGGACTGTTACAGCAGTGCTGGGTTGCATTTACAAGGGGAAGGAAACAGCCCTTCTTTCCTGACTGGGGAGAGTAAGAATAGCAGCTTCAGAAATCAAGTTCAGAAGAGGGTTACCATAGGTGGGGTTGTCACCCCATGGATACAGATCTTGGAGCTGGGCAGCTAACCCCCGATCCCTTTGGCATTGAGCATGCATAGTGTCAGTGCAGGAGCTGTTTGTGTTTCTCGATGGGCATCCTTGTGCCAGCAGCAGCAAGGCAGACAGCAGTTCTGGCAGAAGGACATTCTTCCCTCTTGCCCGTCCATGTGCCCAAGCACTAGAGACCCCTCTCATTGCCACCTCCTGCAGCCATAAACCCTCCTGCACAGCCAGGCTGGAGCGCTACCCTGCCAACACAGCAGCACTCTGCATCCCCCATGCGCTCTGCACAGCAGTAAACGATTTCCCCTCAGGGCAGTGCGGTGGAGAAAAGGGCCCTGAAATTCAGCCGTGATCCGCCTTGAGATGGCTCGTCCTAAGAAACGTGTTTGGGGGAGAAAGGTTGGCAGGGGGAGGGGAGAGATTGTGTGGCTGCACAAAGCCAGTGGAACAGTTAATGCTTTAACCTTGCGTATAATTTATACAATAAACAAAGTCACATGTTTCTCTAATAATTTAGATGTAAGCAAATGTTGATTTATTCAGGAAGGCTACTGCCAGCAGCAAAGCCTGCAGCACTGAAATTTGAATTAAACTAGGACAGAAGCAGGCTAGTCTATAATAACATTTGTATAATTTTATTTTTGCCCTTGGCTCAGTTCATTTCCTTCTACAGTAGATGCATGAAATTGGTTCTTCAGCCACCTTTAGCTGATGTTCATTGATATCGGGGGTAGGCAGAGAAGCAAGAGAATGTAACCTTTTTAGACTTTGTGTTTGCAATTGCAGGGCCATGAATTCCTAGGTCATTTATGCCAATAATTTTCTTCTCTGCCTTCCCTTCCTGCAGTAATTTCTGAGCACCACCATTTAACCTGGAGTGATGGGACTTTTCCCCCCATTTTTTCCTGCATGGAGACTTCTAGAATAGAGCCTAGTTAAACAGATGCAAATGTTGTGTTGTTTTTATTCTTTTATTCAGGCCTGAGGGCATGAAATTGGAGTTCTCTTACTCTTGCTTTCAACAAGAAAGAAAGGGACCGTACGATACTTTAAAACTGATGGTGAAAAAATGAACACTAGCACACATATCTGGAGCAGATCCTTTGGCTTGGCTTCCCTTCCAGCATGGGAGGGAAAAATACACTGGGTATCAGGAACGATGCAGAGCAGTGAGGGGCAGTGATTTTGTCAGGGAATTCTGGTGGAAGGGGAAACCCCATTCCCTGCTCAGAGGATTCAGACCACAGAGAAAAAATATTTTGCTTTTTCTCCAGGGAACCTGCAAGAGGTCTCCAAGGGAACTCAGAGGATACTGCTCAGGGATGGTAATGTTTTGTCCTCAGGCTGACAGGCACCGGTAGATATCTGCTGCGTGGGGGACACCTTGTATAGAGTGGCTGTAACCCCACATCTCTGGCACTGGGGAGATACACAGAGCATGCTTGCTTTAAATGCTCCTGCAGGCATGGTGTTCACTTTTCCCAGTGGTCTTGTGGTGAGGACCGGAGATGTGAAAGGGAAGGGGAGGCCAGAGAAGAAGCAGGGAAGGAGAGGGAAAGTGGAACTGAGAACACAGTGCCAGAAGACTGATAATGTCCCTACCTGGCAGTGTGACAAGGATCATCTTTTAACAGCAGCCAGGATGAGCGAGACTGTTGCACAGGAATGACTCAAGCTGTTTTCTTCCGGACTTAAACCTGGACAGGTGCAAAAGCCTAACACAAATTCAGGTAGTGGTGCTTTTACTCATAGCACTCACGTATTTGGTGATTTCATGGCTGTGGCATTTGCTGAAAAGTGTCTTCATTTTTGCAGTCCTTTGCTAAGAAAAGCTCCTTAGTGTGAGTGAAAATCAAACAAAGTCCTGTGAGCCCAAGGCAGTTCGTGGGAACCTTGAGCTGCTCTCAACCATCCCGGCAGGCGCAGGCCCTCTCCGTGGCCAAAGACTGAGCCAACAGCACATGAGCAGGAACAGCCTACTGATGGGAAACCATGGGTCAGAGGGTGGCAGATGTAGGCCCAAAGTTCCTACCTTAAAAGCACAACAACCCCCCTCACCTCACTACATAGAGTTCACAAAAGTGGCAGCAGCCTCAGGAGAGTAAAGCCCTGAGTAGGACTGGTTGCACATCTAGACATCAGCTGCATCTCTGAGGGACATCTGCACCACAGTGTTAGACATCTCTGTTACAGTCTTAGCTGGCCAGAGATTAAACCCAAACAGCTTTATGGGGCAAAACAAAGATTGCTCTGAAAATGTTGCAGTTTTACCCAATTTTGTAAGTGATCCAGTGTGAGGACAAACAGGCTACGTACGAGAAGGGGTTTCCACACAAACGGAATCCAAAATGCTGGATTTCTCACATGTATTAAACATCCAGGTTTCAGTTTCTATAGCTTCGATTGTTACTTTTATTTCCTTCTTACAGGTGGTAATCCTAATCTGTGGACAATCCTAATTTGAGAAAATCTCCCAGCATATCTTCTGGTCCTCGGTTCTAACATTGTGTATGTTACAGACGCCTTGAATCTTATGGACTCATATGTACCATCTCACCTGAAGACTAAGGGTCGCATCTTGGTCTCCATCCATCAGCTTTTCCTGATCACAGTGAAGAGAGCGGACAAGCCTCTGTGTGACCATCATGTCCATCCACCTCTGCCCATAGCAATACATGCAGCAACCTGTTCCAGCCCCTGCTCCTCTCCTGAGGTGCAAAAATCAAAGGAAGGGCAATCAGTGATATTTCCTTTGCCAAGCCTGAGGGAACCAGGAGCAGATTGGGACAGCGACAGTCACAGCCTCCCAAGTTGCTCCCTCCTTAGGTCATGTGCTGCACCTGACCTGGGGCAAAGTCATGGCTAAACTCTTTGTTCCCTTATTATTAATTAAAACTTTGGATGAAATCCTTAGCTGGAGTAAATGCTCATTGCTCCCGGCCCCCACCCACCGGTTTCTGAAAGCATACAGAAGTAGCCACAATTCTGCTGTTAAAACTGAACTTGGATCACACTTTTGTGGTCTAATAAATAAGTATCACTGCATCCCATTTAGCTCTGTTAATGACAAATTAAGAATGGCATGTGTTTTAACAAAAACACGCTTTCCCCTTTTTTAAAAAGCCATAAATGAAGCATTAAAAGTCCCAATCCATCACGGTGACATCAGATCAGTGGACTGTGACTTTTATGACATCAGAGCAATTGATTATATGACTCTTTTATGTGTAGCCTGCTATGCAATGATTGCTCTTCTCTCCATATATTACATTCTAACATCCTGGAATAATCTCTAGAGATAAAATGGAATCACTGTGAAGCAGTGAAGTACAGTAGTTACAGAATTGCCATAAAACTGTCATAAGAATTGTAGAAACAAAAATGCCTTTAAAGATGGCAGTGTTCCATTATGGGTCCCTAGCTAACAGTCTGCAGTTGCTCTATGCATACCTTACTGTATTTACTTGGATATTTCTGTACCTTTTTCCCAGAAACTTCTTTGGCTACCAAGATGTGCAAGGCTGTTGGCTTGCATAGTGCAAATCCATCCATCCCATTATATCATCTCTAAGAGATCTGGTGCCTTTTGCAATAGACTCCAAGCAAGGCTTCTTCTCAAATAGCCGAGAAGAAGCTGACAGTGAATGGAAGATGTGAGCTGTTGGTTGCCATGAAATTGCTGAAAGACAGTTATTCTGTGGTGCTTATAAAGAAAGGTGCTGTTAAAATTAAATTCAAGGTACAGAATAAGTAGTTCTTTCTTGCTGAAATGTGACATGGAAATCTCTGACCAGCAGACAGAGCTCCATCTGATTTTTTTACCACAAAACCATTCATATTTGAGCTCAGTCAACATGCAAGGTGCTGTGATGTGTAGTTGTGCATTTTCTGGGGCTCTCCAGGTTATCTACTGGGAGCAGTGAGCAAGCCAGTGTTCCTTTTTCTCAGGTACAAATTTGTTGTCGTATGGGAAGATAAGTCCCAGCAGGCAAAGATAAATGTTTTCTCTCATTTCTCCCACTTTTCTAATCTCAAGGCAATTTAATGTAAGCAGAAAGGTGCTACAGTCCTAAGGAAGGTGTAAGTCATCTGAGAAGTTTATGCCTCAGGGTACTGGAAGCTGAGCACAAATCTCGCCCTTGTGCCTAGCGCCTGTCCGCTGCCTCTGCTCCTGCAAGGGGTGCCCTCTGGCAGAGGAGAGGGACTGGGGAGCAAGAGCTGCCATCCCTTGAGCAACTGCAGCTGCTGTTGCTGTGCATGCTGGGCAGCTATAGCCTATCCCCAGGCTGTCTGCCTTGCTAGAGCAATACAGCGGCTTCATCAAACACTTCAGCATCTGTAAAATAATTTTGGATCCTTACACAGAAGGCACCAGAGAAAAGATGTATGTATAATACAGTTTCCACAGGAAACCCTTGATGCCATCATCCTCTAGTCACCCTCAGAAATGACATGGTGCAGCCTTCTTCTTCCTCCATCCTTCCCAACCAGGCATATTTTGGCAGGCTCAGAGTTAGTCTGAACTATCTAAGGTTGATTAATAGTTAGCATTCATCTCTTTCACAAGGATCTGAGCTCTGTTTTACTAGGGCGGGGGGGAAGAGATGCGTGTCCAGGACCTTTGCAAAGGCCCTTTGCAGAATCCAGGGTGATATCAAGGGCAGCTTGTGACATAGGATATTGACAACAACAGAGCCTGGCTTTAACATCCACCCTTAACTCCTTCTAATTTATATGCAGACCGAGCAACAACATTATTGTTCAGCTGGGGGCATATTTAATTGCTGAATGTTCTGCAGATGTCTTGCAGGCTGGATAGATAAAGGCATTTAAGCACATCTTTCTTCTTTTAACATAAAAATTCGTACTTTCTTTGATGGATGTGGAATTTTTAGGACTGAAATCTCATGCTAGTCCTTTAGAATACATCAACAAGAGTTTAATTCCCAAGCACTGCAAGGAAGCAGTTAAATCCTGATGTCTTTTCAATCAGAAAAAAAATAATGGAAAGAAAAAGAACATCTTTATTACTGTAAAAGCAGTGCTTTCACCTGATATGAAATCCAGGAAGGTCTATTGTTTCTCTAAACCCAGAATACAATGTGTCAGGCCCTAGCCAGACACCAAAGAGACTGTAGTTTATTTAAGTGAGAGCAGCCTGCTCAAAGCTGAATGCAGTGTACAGGGAATCATGAGCCTTGTCTTCAGGAGTGTGTGACCCAAGGGCAGTCGTGCAAAGTTTCACTGGTGCCAGGGTCCAGCATGGCTCCCATTCACAGGAACACCGCATGGTGCCAAGCAATACAGGATCAGACCTATGAACGTAAAGCTCTCTGGGAAGAAAACTGTCTTGTCTGTCCCTAGGTCATAGCTTATACTCAGGAGCTACATATTTTATACTGTCCTTTCTTTTTTCTTTTTTCCCCCTCACACGCTTATTCAAATCCCTCCCAACTTTCAAGAATAATCAAATCTAAAAATTGATGTCCTTTTTTTTCTTTTTTTTTTTTTAATAACACCTATGACGCCCTTTCCGGCCCACATCACACAGTGACACCCCTATCCTAGTGACTTAGGTGTCTGATAATTTCTCAGGGAGATAGCCATAAGTTAGGCAGCAAACTGGACTCCATTAAAAAAACATAAAAGCTGGGAGGAGGCAACTTGATGTGGCATGGCTCCTGGCGATGAGGAAGCATGAGTGCATGCTGAAGCTTAGAAATAGAAAGTGATGTCCTCATAAAAATATGGCTCCAGGCTGGTGTGCCACTAGAAATTCTTCTGTCAGTTTAGAATATTTAGCTCTAAGGGATCTCTACTTTCAAATGGATCTTTTGATGCAAAATAGGCTGCACAGACAGAGATAGTGTTGAAGAAGGGAGAGCTGCATTTGCTCCCAGTGATGCTGGGTAAACTGAAGATTTTTAGATAGACTTTTGATCTCAAAGTAGTGAGTGGGCAGGTGGGGTACCTTGCTGGTGTGCTAGCTCTCCGGGGCCTTCTAACTGAAAAATTTTGCTGATGTCTGGGCTACTAAATAATACTGAAAGCTTCAACACTGCTGGTTATCAAGGGAACCTCTTTAGCCTAATATGAAAGCTCAAAGCTCCAGGCAACTGAATTTTTTTGGTTACAGGCTCTTTTGTGTGATGTTCCAATGCAGTATATCCAATCAATGATGTGATATCACGCACAGTACCGCCAAGTGGATGTTTATTCCCCCTGTGTTTTGTATTTGACTTGTTAAACTGCAAGAAGAGTTCGGGGAACAAATAGAAAGAAGAAAAAAAAGAGAAAAAAAGCAACTTCTCAGCTCCCCTGCTGCAGAAATTTTAAACTAGTGAGTACACAAGCCTCAGTGCTCCAAGAGAAATGAAAAGAGTGGAAAGTGAAAATATATACATATGTATACACATGAAGAAAACATGAGCCACAGTCGTGGCAATCTGGGCTCCAATGTGCCAAACAAAAGGGGTTATTCCTCCGAGCAATCTTTGTGCCATAAAATTTAGGACACAACAAGGCTGTTTTATGATCACGTTGTATATTCCACTGAAAACTATACTGTTGCAGTACAGTAAATTCCACTGAAGATTAGGGCAGGCAGGCAGTCTCTTTGTTGTTTTATTTTTTATTTCTCTTAGGTTGGTTGGTTGTTTTTTATTTAATATTACACCTTCTGTAGAAGTCAGTGTTATGGATAGTCTGAATGGCCAATGATCAAGGTATTCATTCTTTCTTCTCTAATTTCTCTCACACAGAGGAATTTAAGATCATTTGGAGGAATTACAAGAACTGTGAGGCTTCTTTCCACGCTGATTCTTTTTTACGCAAATAATAATGGACCAGGTCTTCACATGAAATAAAACAGCCCAGACAGTTTAATTTACAGCGTGTCTGTGTAAATAACCTTAAATAGATTGTATTTATTAGTATGCCAAAAATAAAAGTAAGAGCAAGCTGCATGATGAATGATTCATGTATAGAGGGTGCCTGATATCTCCTGAGGTTTTGGCCCAGAAGAACAAGAGCATTTTAAGGAACCTCCCTTGATTTATAACTCTTTCCACTTAATTTGTTGTGAACTTTTTCATCTAGTCCAGTAATAACACAGAAGGTGACTCAGAACTAAGATTAAGCAGAACTAGATTGTAAGATGTTAAGTCTTTGGAACATACATTCTAGCTCAGCTCAAACCATCCTTTGCATAAATTGCATTTTTCTGTGCTTACAGAGTTCTGCTTTCTGTCTTGCTTCTCTTTCTGCTGTGCTCTGAAGCAAGCTGCAAGCTTACATTTAGGATGCTGCAGTCCCTCAGTATGCTCAGTGAGATAACTGTGATCATGGGAGTTTCTCCTTGTGATTTCATACAGTCAGTTTTAAGTCAGAACTTGTATTTGAACCCTATTATCTGCAATGATTAGACAAATGGAAGTAAACAGTGCCAGGCATCTAACAGAGGCAAGCTTCCAATATGCACTTTGAGCTCTCTCTTTCTTACACTGGGAGAAGAATCTCTTCCTTTGCCTCGATCTTGCCAGTGCTGAGTGACAGCTGATGGTGTTGATAATGGTGTGCTGCCATTGACATGAGCCAGACACAAAGATGCTCCACCCTGCAGGGCTGTTTCCTGCACTCTCCATCACAGTGGTGCACTTATCAGGCAGTTAGTGCTTACTTTTACTTTTGCATCCTAAAATATGAAATCGTTTTTCGGTTATTTGCATTTTACTATGGAAGAAAAGTGTCTGTGGGCATGCACTGGCCTCAAGGTAAATTAACTCTCTTGTCATTTAACTCAATTAGATCCCTGTCACATGAATCTTTACAGGTATTTCATGGTTACTTTGTTGGTCTTTGTCATCAGTGAGACACTGAGGAATGAAGCAATGCTTTCATTTTCACACTGAGTGTATTATTCTCATTCACAAGTGAAATGTTATCCCAAATTAAAAATATCATCAACATAGTAAATGAACCATTAAAGTTAAAGTCAGGTATGCTGCAAGTGGGCATAATCAGGTGAGATCTCCTTTCTCCCTTAAAGGCTTTGGCACTGGAGTAAGAAACCAAAAATACAAAACAAAATAAAAATAAAATAAAAACACAAAGAAAACAAAATTTTGTGGAGCAAGTTCATCCAAAACAAGCAGAACTGTCTTACATTTTTCTGTTTTCCTCTCTGCATCCCCAAGGCTCAGATCCATTTGTCCACCTTTTGGATGACATCAGCTTCTACCATTTACGAGCAGTGGGTGGGGGGTAAATGTATGGAAGCAAAAACTGCCTCTCTGGGTACTTTGTCAAATAATGAAAAGAGCAGCATTCTCCAGATAGAATGCACCATGGAAGAGCAAAGAATGAGTATGTTTGGGAACTAAGGTGAGCCAGTGTAGCCTTCACCACAACAAGATGGAAAAGATCAAAAGGTCTGCCCAGGTCTATATGGGAAAAATATAGGTACAAGGAGTGGCATTGAAATGTTGTGAAAAATTGTGCCAGCATCTTCCAAAATGTGCCTGGGATGGTACATGGTTGCCCACACGTTGGATTCTACTTGAAATGAAACACAGCAGAACCAAAACTGAGTAAAACTGGCAAGTTCAGGCAGCCACTTGATGAACATGCAGGGTATAACCAAGAAGGAAGAAACTGGAAAACAAACAAACAAAAAAGCCAACAACCCATGATGTTTGTTATCCCATGTAGAGACTGCACTTCTTTCAAAACCATAACCAAGAGATTCACGAACCCAAATGTGGTACAAGCTCAAATGATGTAGACAGTGGCAGTAGAAGGAATACTTTCTATACTGTTGAAATTAATCTGGTATGGAACTACCCACAAAATTTGATGAGTTGACAGTATAGTGATAGTAATTATTTTACCTACTGTCAGCTTATTTTGCCAGTCAACACATGGTAGGTTTGGAGAGATACTTTACTGAAACCTCATGATGCAGACTTTCTGGAAATGCAAGCAACTCTGTTAAGTATTTGCAGCTATTTATTTTCCCTTCGAACTGAAGGAATGTAACGTCTTTCTGTCAAGTCATAACGCAGAAAGTACACACAAATGAATACTTGTCCAAACAATAATGTCAGAAATCATTTTTTCCAAAAGGTGAGTTTTAACTGCTGACTTAATCTAGTGTAATAACAATATGGAAGCTTTAGGCCTTCATTCATTAAAGCATTTAAACATGCTTAAGTGTCATTGCATTTAATGAGACTTAAGTCTGTGCCTCAGAGTTTAGCTTGTTCATTGATTTGATGCAGGAGTGGAGTACTAAATGTTGGCCAATTAAGTCAGATGACTGATGATTTCATAAAATAGCATCTAAATAAAAACTTCTAAGCATAAAATCTAAGGCGAGGGAATTATTGGGCTAAAGGGCAAAACAAAGCACTTAAAGCCAGTGAATCTCTTTCAGCTCCTATGAGCACTCTTTCTAAGGAGGAGCTGGTGGGAATATTCCCATACAAAACATAAACATTAGAAAGCAACCAAATGCAAACATGCAACAGAATCTAGAAAGTCAAGTCTTCATACGAAGAAAACACATTTTGAGAAGGTGACATTCCCTCCAAATAACAGTCAGGAAACAGATCACTTCCCATCACTGGAAAATCTGTTCTGTACAGGGACAGTTGTCACCTACAGTTGCTCAGAAACAGCAGGTGGCTGGGCAGGGAGACTGCAAGTGGAAACTGAGAGATGCTTTGAGTTGCCTGTGACCCAACCAAGCTATTTCAGAGTACATTTACACACCTCCCAGCAATTTTCTATGCAGTATGCCCAGCAGTCTTTCCAATTCTTGCAATTTTCTCTCTCTCAAAAAAAAGTATTATTTTAGGAGGAGAAACTATTCTGAATACAATACTGATTTCATAGTTCATAATTTAAAACCTGGAAAATGCATGAGTTTTGTGTGTAACCTTGACTCTGTCTTCTCTCTTACTGATAGGTAGATAGGTAGGTAGGTAGGTAGGTAAGTAGGTAAGTAGGTAGGTAGGATAGGTAGATAGGTAGATAGGTAGATAGGTAGATAGGTAGATAGATAGATAGATAGATAGATAGATAGATAGATAGATAGATAGATAGATAGATAGATAGATACTTGTAGATAATGATAGGCATGTTTATATACACACATAAATACATATATGTAGAAGAGTACTCACTACTACCACACCCATAAGGGAGTGCCCGTAAAACTGGGTAATGTTTAAAATCTGAGAAAAGCATTAATAGAACATGTTTAGCACCAGTACTGAAAGTAATATGAAATTGCAGCATGTTTGTTTCTACAAGCTTACAGTTCCAGTCTATGCTATGATCTCCACAGTAAAATGAATTTACAGAACAAATTGGAAATGAGAAGTACAACCCTGGGGTATTTAGGGCCATAGGAATTTTGTTATTGACATCACCAAAAATGAAGTTTCCTTGGGACATACAAATCACTGGCTCAGTAAGTGACTCTCAAAAGGGTCCAGGAATGGGATGGGCAGTACACATTTATTTGCAAGTTCCTAATTCACTGAAGTGCTATGATTAAAGAAGCAAAGAATTCATTACAAGGAAGGTTGACACTTAAATCTTCCACTTAGTAAAGTTTTGTAACTAAATTAGAGAAGAATAGAAGATTTAAAACACACATTAAGAAAAACAAAATAGAATAGAATAGAAGATTTAAAACATATTAAGAAAAAATATCCTGCAGCTGTATAGCTAAGGCCATAGAGAGAAGCTGTTGCATCAACTTTATTCAAGACAGAGATTGTGCCTTTGTGATCTTACGACATCATTTCTCTCCGAAAGCTGGCAAGCCTGCAAGTTCCTTTCACAAATATAAGTCATCTGCACCAGCACAGGATAGTTAAGATGACTTATTTGGATTTTCTTCAAACTTTTGACAAGATCCCTTACTTAAAGAAAAAAAGAAAAAGAAAGAAAAACTGTAGAAAAAAGCTGTACTGTAGGAAAGAAATGCTGTTCTCTGTTGTAAAAACTGCACTAGGAGTCAGGAACTCCCAAGTTCTCATTGTATTTCCTTTGATCTATATGCCCTATTCATAATAAGCCTGACATTTATTCCTTTGGTGGCTTTGGGCAAGTCATATAATCTCTCTGCCTCTTTTTCCTATCTTGGGGGGTATTGCATGGATTAGTTGGTCAATGTTTGTAAAGCAGCGGAAAGAGTATTGACTCGATTCTCCCAGGGAAGCAGGGACACTCGCTCCTTGGGAAGTTGTGACCAATAAATTCTAAGGCTCTCTACAGGAAATAAATGCGAAAATAAAAATGAAGCCAGCCTTGATACCAGTTATACCTGTTTTAATTCAGCTTGTTCTTGCTAAAGGTTGGACACAATGATCTCCTCCCAGAGCTGGCAAGGGAACTCAGGACCCTCCTGCTGTGACTGACATCTTTCAAGTTTGGACTGTTGCTTTCGGAGAGAAATAAGGGAAAATGGGCTGCTCCTGAGGGCCACACTGTAACCACTCCCAGCAAATGTTTGTGCTAGTGAACTGGTAGAGAAAAATAAACAGTGAGTGAGTGACAGTTGCTAATGGTACCCATTGTCCCATGTAGCTGAAGAGGATTGTGAGAAGATTGAGATGAATTAAAAGGCATTGGTGTACCCTCAATTTGGGGATGATTGACGATCATATGAAATTTATCTTGGACAAGCATAAAGTAATAAACATTGGCGTCATTCTCTCTTTGATCTCATTGATTTTACTTTGAATTAAGTGTGTCTTTACTTTGCTACGCAGTCACAACACATATATGTTTCCACAACTATCTGTATGCAAGCACAGAGAAATAACAGAGAGGATTGCTCCTGTACTAGCATCAGTGGATTGGTAGGCTGACCATTGAGTTAAAAAAAACAAATTGAACACATTCATGATAAAAACTATGAGAGAAATCAAGAGAGACAATATCCTGGCCAAGCTATTGGTAAGATGCAACAAATGGCCAGGCAAGGAGGAAAGAATGTTTTCCCCATATTTGTGGCTGTTCCTGATCATTTTGAATATTGGTTTTCACTGTTGGTTGGTGTCATGGGGAGACAGAGAGAGGCCACTGCTGTATTAGCAAAACTATTTTCTGATGAGGCAGACAAGTGCAGAAGACAGAGATAGGGCAATTTTGCCTTTGTAAGCGCACTTTGGAGATACTCGTGTTTGTGGGCAGTGTAGTTGCAGAGAAAGAAGTTGGTCAGCTGCCTTGACACAGAGCCCTATCCCTTCCTTTGCACCAGCTACACCAAACCGTGGACCCTTTGCCAGAACTCTTTGATATTATATCTGTCAGGGGAGTGTTCCTAGCAGACGTGGCCTTGGCAGTAATCCTTGCTTGCCAACATGCTCTTTATGAGGTGCTGTTTTCATACCACCTTCCCTGAATTGTCTTTGTAGTCATGTTTGGCGATCGTCATGTTCTTTCTCTTCTAAAAGCTCACCTATGGGAAGTACACTCCATGGTTCAGTTACTCACAAGAAGGCTGAAGACTGGAAGAAAACCAACAAAGCCTCAAGGAAGCTAGCAGGAGGTTGGCTGTCAAGGTAGGACTTCTCTCAACATCTGTCTCATGCTGTTTGGGACAGAGAAGGGCTGCCTAGAGTTATCTGTGGGAACACTGCCCTTGTGTGAACTAGTACAGCAATTTTCATTGACTGTGGCATGAGAGGGGGAGCTCTTCCAGGTAGGCACTTTTTCCTGGCAGACATTTTCAGCCTTTGCTTTAGATGACTGACTCGGTGTAGGCAGTCAGCTGAAATCCTTTTTAAACTTGTAGGTCTCGTCACATCCCCCTAGCAGCTGTGACAGAACAAGCAGGGCATGGATTAAAATATCGATGAGCTTCTAGCAAGCCACTACTTTTGACCCAAAAAAGAAAAAATAAGATTAGCAATAGTGCTATAAGGTTCATTCTGCTGACTCCTTTCTCTACCCAGAAAACCTGCTGCTGTCTAGCACGACTTAGTGCTTACAAGTCCCTTGTGTAAAACAAGGTACTGGGACTTTATTAAAACATAAAAATCACAAATATGACTGCAGATGTGATATACACACTACATAAAGAACCAAGAATGAAGAAGACAAGTAGCTTAACATCTGCTCGCTCCTTACTCTTTGCATAAATGCATCCATCAAGTAGGGTCAGACTAGCTCAGCTAGTGGTGTAGCTCAGGTTCAATTATTCTTCGCAAGTCTGGGAAATGACAATGATGTAAAATCAGTAAGAGGTAAAAAACTGCTGCTTTTCATGAAGTAGCTAGGAGAACAAAAAAAAAAAAACATCATTGATTGAAAAGTGGATTTCTCCAAATTATTCCAAACAGAAAAGTTCATCTGCTTTCCGGGGATTCCTGTTTCTGCAGAGAGAGATCAAAGGTATAACAGCAACATAGGGGTTTCAAAGCTCATGCATAACACTGAAAACTTAGAGTAATTTAAATAAATACAATACAAGCCATAATACTCCTTTGTTTTGGAAAGTCCAACAAGCAACTGCTGCTTCTTTAGTAGAAGGGTAGTGAGTATCTCTTTCAAACACATATTTTTAAAAGAAACACTTTGTCTACAGTGAATATATAAAATGAGTCTGGTTCCAAAATTTGCAGATCCCTCAGTATAATAATTAGACTAATTATTTGAAGGTATAAAACCTTCAAATTGACTGTTTCTGAAGGTTAAACCATGTTCAGATTCTACAACCTGACTCTTTCTTCAACAGGATCACACATTTAACCATCCCAGAGCACTATACACTCCCAATCTTTGTGTTATTCAAAATGCAGATATGAATGCAGGTTTTATAGCCTGAGTTTCTCTTGAGACTGTATTTCTTATCCCTCTGAAATATTTCCTTAGTGGAATAGGATGATTGGTTACATAGAAATTCTTACTTCAAGAAATTATCTCAATGTATTACCACAATTTGCTCGCATGCTACATTTTCTAGAAGAACATGTATAAAAATAAAACTATATTGAAAGAGATCACTGTATCATCAATGCCAGTTTCCTCTCTGGAAACTCATGGTATAGTTAAATAACACTCCTGAGAACAGGGGTTTTAATGTTCAAAATCTGGAAAGGAAGGTTGATGGAGCATTTTGTTATTTAACAACATCAAACACCTCTGTGCATTGGTTCTGTGTACACAGGTACACTCAGGGAATACTTTTATGGGTAGGAAAGACTAGAGATTGACACTCAAAGCATGAATGAAGAGATATACATAAATTTTATATGGTGCCTTGAAGGTACCGCCATTGTGTTATATGGCTCCTCATGTGCAGTTTTGGCTCAAGCAATAGTACCGTGCAGAAAAGCTAAGTGGCTCTGGACCAGGTGAACTGAGAATGAGTCAGATTATACTGTCTCTATAAATCATGTGTTTTGCTATAGAGTACTAAAAGATAAAATAGCAAAACCAAGTTAATCAAATGCTTATTCTACTCCTCACCAACTTCCCCCCACACCCCCAGCACACATGCATACGCACACGCACACCCTTCATCCTCTTTTCCTCAGTGTAGTCTTTAATTAGAATCAGTTGAGCAGTTCAGTCGGAATGGTCTTTGAGCAATTTGTACAATCTCATGAGATACATTATCAGTTATGCCCTGAATTCTGCATGCTTTATCTAACAGTTAGACCAGCTGAAGTTTCTTACATGTTCACACAATCTGTCCCAGAAAACCTCACAGTGGCTATCAGGGTGCATTAGTCCTTCAATAAAGTAGACTTTTTTACCTGCAAAAAAAATCTGCCTTTTGCTGAGGTGGTGGAGGGAAGAAGTTTCAAATGTACCAAGGGAAAAATTGAAGTACCAGGGGAGGGAAGAGAAAAGGAGAGAATATCAGAGGATTTCTCAAAGTTCATTATAAATGCATAAGTACATAGAAGGCAATTACATCAAGATTCGTAGTTTCAGTCCTTGCATGCTCAAAGACAATCTCCTAAGTCTGTCCTTTTTTGCCTACCTACAGGTGTAATGATTTCCTGGAGTTCTTAGCATCTCCAGCTCCCATTGCTGGTAGATTAATCTAGGAGCACTGAAAGCCTCTGAAAAACACTCATATAAGAGTCCTCCAAAAAAAGGAAGACACAGAATCACAGAACTGGAGGGGCTGGAAGTGACCTCTAGAGATCATCTAGTCCAACCCCCTTGCCAAAGCAGCTCCCTAGACCAGGTTGCACAGACACATTTTCTATGAAATCATTCTGTGGTCCCTTTATAACCTGCACCCACAGATTCTGCTCTTACTCCCTGAAGCAGGTAACAGAGAGCTTGGAGCCCAAGGTACTGAAACAACGGGAGAAACGTCATCTCCTCCTGCAGTTCAAGGCAAGCAGGGTTGTCATATCTGGGCAGTTAAGCACAGGACAAGGGCATCTGCATGGAAAGCAGCTGGGAACTGCAAGTGGGATACAGAAATACTGAGATTCTGTTGTTTTTCTAAACAACAGGACAGAAGTGGTATAAATGATAGCAGTGCNAGTCCTTCAATAAAGTAGACTTTTTTACCTGCAAAAAAAATCTGCCTTTTGCTGAGGTGGTGGAGGGAAGAAGTTTCAAATGTACCAAGGGAAAAATTGAAGTACCAGGGGAGGGAAGAGAAAAGGAGAGAATATCAGAGGATTTCTCAAAGTTCATTATAAATGCATAAGTACATAGAAGGCAATTACATCAAGATTCGTAGTTTCAGTCCTTGCATGCTCAAAGACAATCTCCTAAGTCTGTCCTTTTTTGCCTACCTACAGGTGTAATGATTTCCTGGAGTTCTTAGCATCTCCAGCTCCCATTGCTGGTAGATTAATCTAGGAGCACTGAAAGCCTCTGAAAAACACTCATATAAGAGTCCTCCAAAAAAAGGAAGACACAGAATCACAGAACTGGAGGGGCTGGAAGTGACCTCTAGAGATCATCTAGTCCAACCCCCTTGCCAAAGCAGCTCCCTAGACCAGGTTGCACAGACACATTTTCTATGAAATCATTCTGTGGTCCCTTTATAACCTGCACCCACAGATTCTGCTCTTACTCCCTGAAGCAGGTAACAGAGAGCTTGGAGCCCAAGGTACTGAAACAACGGGAGAAACGTCATCTCCTCCTGCAGTTCAAGGCAAGCAGGGTTGTCATATCTGGGCAGTTAAGCACAGGACAAGGGCATCTGCATGGAAAGCAGCTGGGAACTGCAAGTGGGATACAGAAATACTGAGATTCTGTTGTTTTTCTAAACAACAGGACAGAAGTGGTATAAATGATAGCAGTGCATAAGGACTCCTTAGGGACGGGGTGACTTGCTACATTAGTTCGGCTACCATCCTATATCAGACCTGTGGCATGATTTCCTATCATTTTTCTCACATATGCAGAAGGGATACTATTGCTGAGCCTACTTCACTGCTCAGTATGCTTTGCACTATTCAACCCACATTATAGTTAAATAATAAAATCTATTTCTTCAAATGCTGCATCAAAATATTATTGATAATAATGGAAAAGAAAACCAACAATATTTTTTGCAGTCTTTGGAGAAAACACATCTGTAGAATCTGTTTCTAAATCTCCCTCTTTGAATTCAATTTAAAATCTTATACTTTTTTTTTCAAAAAAGAAGGAATAAATTACAAACTACCCAAATTATCTAATGCAGATGACTGTCACTTAGCTTTTATTTCCACACTGACCTGCACTCCTTAATATTTTTGCAATGAGATTGCTGCACACATGAAACTTAGGGAACTGCAGAAGGAAACTTTCAAAAGAAGGTCAAGCTGACATCAGGGCCTTCCTGAGAAAGGCCCCAGTCCTTGCTTCTAGACAGGATTACAGATAAATCAGAAATAATGCCCTTTAGCAAGCGGACACATACGATCTGCAGCAGCCAGAAAACCTGTCTCTTCAAGAAGCTGCAATTTTCCAAACTGCCAACACTGACAATGATGCAGCAAAACTACTATAGATTTCCAGAGGCTAATTATGAACAGGTGATGATTTGAGCAAAAATTCAGAAATCAAATATTGAGCTGTTTGAGCTCATTAAGGTTGCTATTCAGCAACAGTAAAATATTTATAATGCACAAACACAATGAAGTTTTATGTAAACTTGCTTTTAAGGAAAAAATATATGTATGTATATGTAACTCCAAATAAAACAGAAAAGAATTTGGTTTAATGCATCCTCCTTTACATGCAAATTACCTCCGAGCAACTGATAAAGGTAAACACCACTAACTTATTTAGATATATGTGGCAGCTCATATGGGTTAAACTAGTTTCTTGTGAGCCCTACTGATGTCAGAAATACATCCCCAGCTCAGAGCATGGCCAAGTGAGTAGTAAACTGGGGCTGAGCACACTGGATGCTGGGAGGAGGCAGGAGAAGCACAAGGCAGGGGCTTTGCTTCTCCTTGGAAAGTACTGTGAAAATGTTTAATTTGCATGTAAAAAGAGATGCAGATGGCCCTTGAGTGTAGTGGTTAACCTTGACATCTTTGGAGAGTATCACCATTTTATTTATATGCATTTATAGTTTTCACCATCCTGTAAAGGGAAGAAGGAGGCTGGAGTCCCACCACCATATGGCAATGGACAAATAGAAACATCAGCATCTCCCCAGTATGGTTTGCATTGAGCATTTGCCCTACACTATAAATGTGAGGGGAGACTTAAGCCCATAACTGACATGGAAATTAAAGCTTTACCAGATTAATCTTCTTGAAGTAATAGATGCATTTACTTGCTTGTTAACAAAATGCATCTTTTCTTATCTTCTGACACCATCTGATAAACCCTTTACCACAGGTAAAATAATGGCATAATAATATTGTTTCACATTTTTTTAAAGGCTGCTGCTTCACTATTTTTCTCCACCTTTCTCTGTATTAGCCACACACAAGCTTAAAATTAAAATCTGTTCCCTTCCTGAATTTTTCCTTCTGTATTATGCAGGTCGCTAATGAGTACTAGGCTGCTGGCATCACTTTACTTATTTATTAGAAAGAGAAGAGCAGTGAAGCATTTAAAACAGTCGCATACAAAGAGCCATAATTTCTTTTTTTTTTTTTTTTGTGGCGACACAAAGTGAGATAGAAATAAAGTTAGGTGGAGACACAGTTCCCCAGAACTCTGTAAACTGATCATTCCATCTGGATGGAAAACTCGGAGCCTTTTCTTTACTGCATTTCAAGGCTTGAAGTTCTTAAGCCAGCTTTAAGTTCTTAAAGATGACTCACTTGCTGAATCCACACAACATGAGTAGGAGCAGCGGTGACAATGTTCCACCCAAACCCAAGTGGGGAAGGCACAAATGGCTGAGGGGAGCTGCTCCTCTTGTGTGCTGCTTGGTTGTTGGAAGAACCTTGAAAACAAAAATGCCAGATGAAGCCACATTCCGTATTTCTCGGGGCATATAATTGTGTGGTTGCTTAAAGTTTTTTCTTTTAATTTCTGTCAGCCATTCTCGATTAATTGACAAATGTGCCTGTTATATCTGTGCCTGTTATATCACAAAGATGAAGCAGTCACAAAGTATGTGATTCTTATGTGTGAAGTGACCACCGCCATTGAAAGAGAAAAGGGGAAAAAAAAAAGGAAAAGAAAAAAAAAAAGAAAAAAAAAAAGAATGGATTGGGTTGGGCTGGATGTATTTTTAAGCAAGGGATTTGGTCATTCCTTAGGCTCCATCGACTGCCTTAGGAGGAAAAGGCAACTGTTATATTTTGCATTATTTTCTTTAAGATGATAAACAAAAATATAACAAAAAGCTAAATGCAGATATTTACTGGACACGTCTGGTTCTATTTAGGGACTTTATTGGGCAGTTTTGGCCACACAGCCTGGTCTTTGTCATAAGAAATGTCAGCAAAGTCTCTGAATTAACGGACTGTGAAGTACTTAGAAACATACAGTTTCCAAAAAAGTATACTGCAAAGATGTGACACTAATGGGAGGTGACCCACGGTAACCCACTGTAACAGAATATACATAATTATGAAGAAATTTATACATTTCTGAACACAGTAGCCTTAAACGCAGCAATATGTAATGGAGTGGGAAGTGAGGAATGTGAGGGTCAGGGAGCCCAGTTCAAGAGAAAGATTTCCCAATGATTGAGTTATCCCTGGTTTTGTTTTCCTCAGGAGAAGGGAGAGGAAATGCGCCAGGCTCCATTTTAATTGGATAATTGGAGAAAGAAAGTTAGTAGCATTTGTGAGCAATGTCACATGAGCCTAATTGGTAAATTCCTGGGTTTGCTTACATGGATTTGTTTTCTTTTAATTTTGCTGCTTCAAAAATAAATAAAATAAATAAATAAAATTTAAAAAATGCAATGCAACTCCTTCAATCTTTTTGGAATTCTGCATGGTTGAACATTTGAAATGAGTTTGTGTATCACCCTCAGGCACTGATTCAGACTTGATTGGGGCAAAGTAGACTCCATGTGCTTATTTTTATACACGTCATTTGGGAAGTTATATAGCCAAGGGAACAGAAAATGTGTTGCTCCGCTGCCAAATTATCACATATCCCTCGATCAAAACGGGAGGTGATCCTAATCAACAAGTGGTGTGACCTCGGCGCGATGGCAATGTCAGGTCAGCTCGGGAAGCGAGGAGACAGATCTAAATACAAATAGAGAGAGAGACAGAGAGAAAGAAAGAAACAACCAACAATCCTTATAATTATCATCATCTGCTGCTTTTCCCTCTTCTGGCAAAGAAACACTCCATCCATTTGCAGAAATCGCCCGCGGAAACGTTACATCAAAACTAATCACAACGATTAAAATCAGCTTTTCTGTGCAAGAGGAAAGTAAAAAGCAAGTTGGAGGCTGGAATGAGACTGTTTTTTCCACAAAAAAAAAAAAAAAAA
>VXAB01002507.1:63359-93834 GCA_013399175.1 Odontophorus gujanensis | reverse complement strand
AAAAAAAAAAAAAGTGGGAGGCGGGAAAAAGACTTTTTTTTCCAAAAAAAAAAAAAAAAAAAGAATTCGGAAAAAAAAAATTACACGCGATATATATATATATATATCTATATCTATATGCACGTTTCGAAGGAGATCAATTTAATGCCCGTGTGATCAGTTAATTTAATTTAACTTTTATTTCGGAGATTGATTCAGACTGGAGGTAGAGACATGAGCTAATTGTATCCTGATCCTTGCCTTGAGGGGTTTCAAAGCCCTGGAGCAACTATTCTCTGTATTTTGCTCTGTCTACCTTAGCCAAGCTATTGCATTTCTCTCTGGTGTAGCGAGGAGAGCAGACCGCTGCCGGGAGNGCACCTCACCCCACCCCCGCTCCGCCGTCCCTCCGCTATGCATCCCCTCCGGAGCCCCCCGCGGGGCCCTTTGTTGCCGGGGCGGCGAGCGAAGCTCGGCCCCGGGGCCCTTCCCCCTCCGCGGCCCCGGGGGGAGGCGGCGGAGCTGCGGGCGAACGGCGGCAGCGAGGACGGACGGGACTGAGGTCCCCGAGCGTCCGTCTCCGGTCCCCCGGTGTCCGGGAAGGGAGAGAGCAGCGGCAGGGTCTTAAACCCCCCCTCCCCAAAAAAATAAATTCAAAAAAGAAAGCCGTTCGCCGCCTGTTTTCAATCAACGAGATACAAGTTTATTCGAGAATGCCCCGCGGGCACCGAGCGTGCTGGGATTGTTCGGGCAAATGAAAAAATAAAATAAATAAATAAAATGGGCGAAACGCTTCCCAGCCCGGCCGCGTCCCCGCAGGGCTGCGGGGAAGGGACGCAGCATCCCGCTGCACCGCGAGCATCGCCCGGTGTGCGGGGGACGGCGGCGGGATGCCAGCTGGATGCCTTATGTTGGCTCCTAGCGCATCCCCGAAACGCGACTTTCCGTCTCCTCGGGGGGCTGGGGTGCGCGGAAGGAGGACTCGGGGTAAGCGGAGGAAGTTGGTGCCTCGCTCAACCGAGCCGTCAGAAAGTGGAACTTTAATTGATCCCGATTGGGTTAAGCCGCGCCCGTGCGAGGATGCTCGCGAAGTAGTTGGGAGGCACTCGGCGAAAGTTCCCCTCGCGTATTCAAAATGACTGCGGTGGCTCGGATGTGCGAGTGAGCTCCGAGAGCGGCACGCAGCTGTAGGAGCACACGCTAGAGGTCCCTCTCACCGCTGTCAGGAGCCGGGCTGCTCCGGGGCTGGGGCTTAATCCCGGCTCCGCGGGGCTATGGATGCGAAAGAGAGCGCTCGGCAAACGGGAGGTTTTCGTTGTGTGGGTGCTGTGGATGTCCGGGCCCTCTGAGCTCCGAAAAACGAATGTCAACGGGGCGACTGACGCTCTGTGTTGCGCGAGTTGTCTCTGAAGTACCTTTGCAGTTTGTTGTTGTTGGGGCCGAGGTCGGAATTTTATCCGTGGTTTTCCCGTATGAATGCTGTGATGGAATTAATCGGTAACGCTCGAATAAGGACTTCAGTCTACAGTCTGTGAGTTGTGAAAGCGAAATACTCCAGCGAGTGCAAATATGAGTATTAAGAATAGTCGGTAAAGGTGGTGGAGGTGACTAAAAGTGGCTGATCCCACGCAATTTCCACATCCAGAGCGTGTGAGAGAACTAACCAGTCCCCCCAGCCTTTGTGTATTACAAGCGGCATTATCACCATTTTACGGATGGAGAAACTGAGAAATAAAAAGAAGGTCACTGAGTTGCCTGGAGCCATATAGCAAATAAAAGATAGATCTGGAATCAGCTAGGACAGATTTAGATCTCTTGCGGATTTGCACCGTTGTAACCATTGATTTCAGCGGAATTCTTCCAGATTTCAGTCAAATTCAGACCTTAGGTGTTGCTCCGTCCCTTAGAAGCTGCCTCCAATTTAAAATTCAGTTTGAAACGTGACCGAATGATACGCCAGAATTTAGGGGGAATGTCTGGTGTACATCTGCTTTTCGGAAGACAGATTATTGCAAAAGTTTAGAACTGTGTTTTCTCTCCATTCCTTTTTTGTTCTTTCCGCTACAATTTCATGTCACATCAGCGTAGTTCCCTAGTTGATTTTTGGTATTGTTTCTTTAATGAGCAATTTCCTCATGTCTAGTGCAGCTTTTGTTGCTGCTCTCCGAGAAGCGCTACTTAACAGATGTCTCCGACTGAAGCCTTCAGTTTGAGACTGAGAACAACCTGAGAACAAACGATTTCACATGAGGAAGGCTTCCACTCGTGCATCTTACTCATGCAGAAGTGAAAAACTGAGTGGCTATCTGAGATCAAAAAGCCACCCTTTCCCCTGCAAGATGGGAAGAAGACCTGCGCACACAGGCTCTTTATTGGATTAAGCTAAGTCTATGTATGGAGAAAATGTGATGTGAAAGGAAATGTTCACTGATTATAACAAATGTGAGGGCATTATTCAAAGTGGGGTCTCTCGCAGTTAACAAAATATCGTATCTGCCATTCACAGTCACACAGAATTTCACGTGAACCCATCTGGGAAAGAAAGATATTTCTGCTTTCTTATCCCACCTACTTGAGAAACATTTTCAGGATACCATAAAGCAGACACAGGCGCACAGATTGTGATGGTGGCACGTTACTGCTCATTTATTAACGCGTGCTGGTATGCACAAACTGCTACCACTACAACAATGCAGCATTCTTGCTTTTGTGTAACTAGTCATCAGCTGGGTTTTGGAAGGTGCCGATGCTTCAGGGAGCCTGTAGTCACCCGCTGTTGCAAACACTCCCGCAGTGAGGATGAGATGCCCACCTTGATGTGTGAGGCAGCAAGACACTGATCTCAGGTGAAATTAAGAATATTTCCGCCCCCTCACTCCTGAATTTGAGCCTATATATTTAGGAAGTTAAAAACAGTTGGAAACTAGCTACACAGAGCGTGTGTGATTTGTTTAAGATCGTCCACCGATTCACAAGCTGAGCTGAGTTTTAAATCCCAGAGCTTTGGCCCCCTTTTTACATTCTGTGCAGTAAGCTCCTGTGCCTCACTTGCAAGATGTGTTCAACTGTTAGCTGGTACCAGAGGAAAAATAATGATCAGAAGCAAATTCTAGTGGAGATGCCTGCTGTTACTTATTTTGGACCCTTCTACACTACTGCAGTGGAGCCAAGTTGGATCTCCTTCCAGGAAATAAATTTAGTTAGTTGTTTTTTTTTATGGCAGAAACATAACTCCTACTTTAAATGGAATCTCTTCTGTTGGTCCACATTGCACTTATGTTTTCTTCTTACAGTCTGGGTAAAAAAATCATCTCTGGTATAGTTCCATCGACTTCTGTGTTGTTTCACAAAGAATTAATTTGCCTTACTGTGTTAAAATACAGATTTCTGTGTCCTACTTTCCACAGAATACAAATCCTTTTTTATTTTTTTTCTGATTGAAATCAAATAGTCTGAAACACAGACCTTGATTTGCATCTTATCCACTTCACTACTTGTGTGAAGGCAGAGGTATCTCTTCTTTCCCCACTTCTCCGGTAAATTATGTTGCATGTATTTATACACTTAGAGAATGTTTATGGGTGGGGGAAGGCAGTAACTACTATCTTCATAGCTGATAATACCTTCAGCATTTTTTTAAATGTACATGAAAGCCATGAGCACATTCCAAATTGATGATGTGTGTTGTAGTTTTAATAATCTTGAGTTGTCTGCTGTGAATTTTAATCATGTTTTTGATCCAGAAATCAAACAACATCCCATGCCCAACTGAACCAAAGTGGATGCTGATACATGCTCACTTGTGTTAAGCCCATGTTTGTGAAATGAACTGCTCACCTCACAACCTTCTCCTGATAGCTGATCATATGGCTGGCTGCCCCACTGGCAAGGGAAGCTCCCAGCTTGCTGTGGTTGGCAGGTTAGCACAAACGTGGCTTTGCAGGTGGTTTATGAGTGTCTGTGGTGTATGGGTGAGGGATAGAAACCTTTTAAGTGCTTGTTTGGGCAGAGGACAGCTCATCCTGGCAAATTGTGTAGTAGCTTTTACTCACCTGGCTTTCCTTGCTCAATGCACTCATACATAAGAAACAGACCTTTGAGGGAAGAAAAGAAAAAGAAAAGAAAAAGAAAGTATCACTGCACAAGAAGGCTGTCCACAGAAGGCTAGGATTTCTCTCTCACCCAGGCTTTCCACTTGTGATTCTAATGTGAGACCTGAATGGCTGTGGTTATTCACTCTCAGCCAGCACCAGTGGCTCAGTTCTGCTCCAGACCTTGGGACCAGTGTAAGCATCTCTGGGATTTCCTTTATTTTCAAGGTAGTAATTCAGGATGACTGACAGGATAGCTAGTACATGGGACTATGACTGGTAGTACATAATCTCAGGCATATGCCTTCCTGTCCCATCTCCGTGTGACTACGGTGCCCTCTGTCAAACACATGCCTGGTATGGGGACCAAAGCATCTCCTGCTGATGCAATACAATGTGCTAGGCTTCATCTGTCATAGCCTTTGGTTTAGAACTGTGAAACCCCATTGGTACTTGGCTCAACCAGAAATTATGGGAAGTTGTCTCAGGTGAGTCAATTCCAGTAGAAATATTAATACTTCAGTGTAAGGCACAGGTGAAATTTAATCTAGAGCAGAATGCACAACTCACAGCATCTGTCTTGCAGAACAATTAACTTGGGCTGGAAGCAGAGTTAAAAGGATGACCATGGAATGGAGTGAAAAGAGATTAAAAAGAACTTGAGTATCCATCTTAGCAGAGAGTAGTTTGGAAAGAGATATGACTGTTCTCTATAAATGTACAAAAGTTGTAAATCCCAGAGAGAAAAATCTGCTCAAGCAAAGTGATGATAACCGTGAACATAAACAAAGCAATTGTTTCCAAGAATGCTTCCTGATATGATATCTGGAATATGTTGTTGGAAGTGAGATATCCTTGAATTGGGTGATGTTCTGCTCTGAGCACGTGTTTAAAGCCTGAACTACTTGGAAAATAGGTACAAAGAATGCCATCTCTTTACCTTGGTGATCTTACCTGCACTGTCCCAATAGTCTACGGCTGACTCAGTCTTTTTTCGTCAGCAGTTCTGTCAGTGGAAAAAAGTTTGACTTTTCTCAAGTAAAAATACATTTTCCTTCTAAAAAAACAATTCTGTTTGAAAGCAGATTATGATGACAGGATGGGATTCTTCTACAAAACTGAAGCCAGATATTTCTCACAACTAGCAACCACAATTTATTTCGAATTTCAATTAAGTAGAAATTTGAAAAAGACCATGTGACAGAGAAATGAAAAAAATATCTGATTTTTTTCACAGGAAAAATGTCCTCATCCAATGTCTGCTGTTCTGATCAGTGAAAATTTTGCATGTTTGTCCATGAAAGGAATTTTTTATTTGCCCTGTAAGTAGATCTATCATTGCTTCTCTGTTCCAGCTGCAAAATTATTTCTTTTTCTGTAGTTCTTTTTTTTTTTTTTTCCAAGTTAAATTGTTAATGCTTCTTGTTCTCCTCTGATTTATTTATTGACATTCACATTATTATGAATTCACTTTCCCACTTCATTCAGTCCCCCAGGACCTGGACTCCATGTTCCTTGTGGGTCCTTTCCAACTCTGGATGTTCTGTGTTTCTGTAACTTATTTTCATCTTACTCTATTGACAGGGAAAGGAGGACTTAATAAAGAAACATACACAGAGAGCCTTTTTCTCTTCTCACCTTCTTACAAGGGCTTAGAAACATCATCCTCATCATCTGATCACCCTGCAAACTTTCTACACGCTGATTTACCTGTACATCCAGCTTACAGATCCCGCTGGGGAAGGACCTCCTCTCCCTCTGTAGCAGATCACTGCAGGTATTCAACAAGTAATTAATAATATTAGCTCCTGCTATCAGTGTTGCCAGAGGAGCAGAAGGAAGAGAGGAGAGACAAACACTGAGAACACATGAACAGCTGTTGGAAACCAAAGTGTTCAATTGCTCAAAGTTAAGGCAAAGTGTTCTTATGAAATAAAAGCAACACTTTTTCCTTGTGTGATCTGAACTTGAAGGTAGGATTAGATGGAAGAGGAGCTGTGCATCTTGTGTCTTCAAAGGAAACATAGGCCCAGCAGCATGATAGAGAGATGAAGATAGGAGTGCCGTGTCACCAGACAGAGGGGAAGGTGTGAAGCAGAGTCTCTGACTAAAGTAATGATACCTGTCCCTCTGAGGTGTGCTTCTTTACAAATAAGGCAAGGACTCAACTTACAGGTTTAGTTAAGACATCTTCCTAAGTGAGATCAGTGGTTCATCCATTCATTGTCAGGACCCATGCTGAGTAATTCAGGTCATTATCATTTCTGTAACCCATTATGTACTCATTAAACCAAACAGTTCTCTAAACACTGAGGAGAGATGCTAGAGATCACCCAGATAAGCTGAACACAGACCTTCGTAGCTTGCTACTGGTAGACAAATTTGAGACCATTTATATACAGCAGCCTGATTCATTCTAAATGGAGTGGCAGGTAGAGGGTTAGATGGGCTTTATGGTCTGTGTTGGAGGGGGCCTTATGAGTGATGTCACCTCTGGAGAAAGGGAAAGAGAGAACAGTGCAGTAGAGTTTGGAAGTGGCTGCACGTGTGAGATGAGGGGAAAAGAACCAGACACCACAACCTTCCTGACCCTAAGTTTTTCTTGTGTTGGCCTTTGTGTACAAGGACAGTTTTGGGATTCCTGGAGGCAAGTTGAGAATATGGTTTTGACTGTTAGGAAGACTGAGTGTCAAAGGCTGTTCTGATGAACAGGATTCCTGCGAAGTGTGTAGGCTGTTTTGAGGACATACGAGAAATCAGCTGCAGCGTGTGCCAGATTTTCTGTACTGAGGCAGGTGACACTCAGTTGGGGAATATGAAGAGTTAGTTCATTCTCAGGAGAAGAGGTGGTTCTTTCAGAGGAAAAATGGAGCTCTGAAGAAGTAGTTTCTTTAGTTCAAAAACCTTCTGTATTTATTACTAGCTATAATTGTTACTTTTTTTCTTAATCTTATTGAACAATTTACATCAATATCCTGCAACTGAGAGTTCCGTGGGCTGCTTAGAGATAAGCTGGAAAGTGATATCCTTATCCATTTATAAGCTAATGCCATTTTAAGTTCAATTAGGTGCCCTCTTTTTTTATGAAGGGCATCTGATTTCTCCTTCACACCATTCACTGTTTTATATACCTCAATTCTCTTGTCTTTTACTGTTTTCTTTTCTAAATGAGATGGTTCTGGTCTTAATCTTTTTGTTTAGAAATACCCCCGCATGTCTCTAATCATTTTTGTTGCCTCTGGCTGTCTAACATAGCTATCTAGCACTCCCATCATTGCATCTCACTGGATCTTTTAAAGTGAGTTCCAAAGTCATCAACACAAAGGAGACTGAAGGATGGTTTTGTGGCTAAGGTACATCACTGGGAGCCCAAAGTCCTGCTTCCACCTTTCCTGCTCTATGAACCTGGGCTAATCACTCAGCTGTAGAGATCTGCAGTTTCCCTTTTAGTCCTAGGAAATGGCGCTGGGACTTCTCAAGTAAAATATGTTAAGTGTTTCTCTACGCCTGGATGGAAATTATTATAGGAGCACAACCATATTACATGCAGTAGTTTTGATTGTTTTTCCACAATGGAGTTGCATGTGTGTTGAAATTTTTAACTTCTCCCTAATTGTCTGATTGCGCGATGCCTGACTGTTTTCTATTTGTTACACTGCTCTGATATTGGGTTCCAAACAAATTCAATTAAGTCATTTTTCTTTGTTATTTTATGGTGAAATTCATATGGAAAGTATGAGTTACAAGCTATTTGGGCCAAACAGACACATGGCATTCATGCGTCCTTGGGGACTTGGAAAGCCAGCGCAGTTCTGCTAATAGTGAAAAACAGAATCAAATTCCAGCCTCTTACATGCAAGACAAGGCCCAGTTCTTGGAGGTGCTGGGTACCCCACCGTCCCACTTGTACTTTGTGTTTATAGTTTCAAGACTAAGGTACATTTATTTGCAGCTAGGCTTGGCTGTTACGTATTTCTAGCACACCTAGTGCTCTCCAAAAGCTCATGTCAGGTCTGGGACTAACGTGGCTTTCTGTGTCATCGGTGTCCCATCA
The DNA here is from genome assembly GCA_013399175.1 of Odontophorus gujanensis. Classification (NCBI taxonomy): domain Eukaryota; kingdom Metazoa; phylum Chordata; class Aves; order Galliformes; family Odontophoridae; genus Odontophorus; species Odontophorus gujanensis. The sequence continues at coordinate 85,710 of VXAB01002507.1, read as the reverse complement.
TTTCTGGTGCATGGGATCCAAGGTGTACCTGCAATTACAACCCATGCTCCAAGGAACCTTACAAGCAAGCATTCCCAAATGTCAGCTTGCTGCAAAATGATCATGGCAGGAGTACTGGGGATGATCTTGGAGGTATCTGAGCTATTAAATCCACTTTTTAAAAAACGTATTTTGCCACAGAAGGTGCTTAAGAGGATACACCTCCATGATAGGATGCTACTCCATCAGAACAGCAAAAGCAAGCTGTTCAGATATTTATGGTGCAAAATCAGGGAAAGTTAAATTTAAGCTGTATTTTTTTCCTCTAGTCATTATCCTCCTAGCCCCATACCTCCCTCTTTACCTTGAAGTCCACCTCTCCTTTTGTGAGCAGATAGTCAGGTTCTGCTCCCATGAATACCCCAGGTGGCACTACCTTCTGCTGCTGGCTGGCTGAAACCTCCGCTGATATTCCCATGCAGGCCCAGGGTTGTTCAGTACTTCTCAGGTCTCTTTGTGAAGGAACCAATCCTACAAGACCCTCCTGATAACCCTGACTATGCTAATAGGCCTGTTTGTGTAATTAAGGATAATGCAACAGGGCTCAGGGATTTTGTTGCATCAAGGGTCTTTGCAGCTTTAAAACAGGAAAAGGGTGGTTTGGCCTTTGGTAGGGCTTGGAGGGTTTTTTTTCCCTTATGCCTTATAGCTGGCATTTTGTCAGAGCCTTCTGCTCGCTAGCATTCCCACAACACATGAACATGCTCAAAGAAAAATTTCCTGTGAGAAATCACTGGGCTTCATTAAATTTTCAAAGTTCAGAGCTGTGATCCTCTTTACTCCTCTCCGGCAGCTGGCCCTGCCAGATTCTGACTGCTTATATGAACATTTGATAAATCTCACTGTGGACTACATTTGCTCTTTCACCCGAGCAGTTATCACACACATTTCCCTAACACTTTAAAATTATGCCTGCCAAGCATTTTCTGATGTAAAGTTAAAAGTCATCTATTACTGAAGTGATTTTTCAGCCCTCCTGGGCATGTTTTTCTTTCCATTTTTTTTTTTTCCTTGTGTGGTTCAGATAGTTTCAAGCTCTTTTAAACAGGCTGCCAAGGGTCAGTTTGAAAATACATATCTTTTTTTTTTTTAATTTTCTGTGCCCTAAAAATACATTGGTGCTACTCTTTTCTTTTAAGAATCTCCTTTTAAAACCAAGATCTAGTGAATGTAATGTCACCTCGCTACAGGATTTCAGCTACCTACATCCAAGTAAACCCCACACCACTGTGGGGAAGTAAAAGATATTCTTTTTGAGCTGACCTTCACTACACAGTGGTACCCGTCACCTCCAAAACGGGTATGTGGCTTGAAGGGTGCCTCACCTCCTGCCTGGCTGCTATGCAGCAGAGGGCAATGGGTTCTTACCTAGAGCCAAGCTGGGATGTGGCTGGAGCAGGCAGCCAGATGGGAAACACTCCGAGCTCCCCACTGGACCCGTGTGAACCTGGTTGCAGCTTTGCAGCCCAGTGATCTGGTGTCATTTATGGCCAGCCTCCATATGCAAACTCTTTGGTCATATTCAGAGCCTTGCCTGGCCCTTTCATCATTTTTCCTCTTTTTCTCTTCCTGCATGAATAGTACTCCTGCTTTCAGTGTGAGGAAGGCTAGTTGACAGTTCTTTCCCTCCCAGCCTTCTCATTTTCTCATTTTGCCCCTTCTCAGTGCTCTTGGCATTTTTGTTTAAATGCCTTCCTTTTTTCCTTTAGGTTCCAGAGCTGATTGAAACTGATTAAAGCAGTTTGTCCTACCATGGTGAGGAGTTGTTAAAACAAAGCATGTGTGTCTGCTGGTTTTAAACCAGATTTTTTCTTGCAGTTTTCCCAGATTCTCGTTTAACAAACATCGTGAGGCAGGATCACAGTGCAAAAAGAAAACAAAACAACCCCTCCTTTCCTGGAGAATGCCATCCTGATAACACATCCAACTTTTTTCCAAAACCCTACCAGTACTCCTGAACTTATTGAAGCATGCTCCACCATAAAACAGCCTGACCAATCTTAATTTGTCATTTCCTCCTCACAGTGCCTTGGCAGAACTTGTATTTGAAATGCATTTGCCACTTGTTTGTGTCACAACTCTGTTTCATGCAGTATATGGAAGTGTAGAAGCATGTGCCAGCCTTAAACAAAGAAGCTAATGCAAACATCTCCCACCCCAGCACAGAACAAGAAACCCAAAACATCATACAAAGCCTTCCGGGGTGGAGAACAAAATCTACCAGGCAGCCAATGCTTAAATTGTATTGCAGTTAAAATATAATCCTTTACACTTCTTGGATTTGGGAGGAGGAGAGGGCTGGAAAGAAGTACAGAAGAGGAAAGTAGTCAGAAATGAAGACATTACAATCCTCAGCCTCTGCATGGAACTACTTAAGCATACCATAATTGCATCACAGAAGGTATGCATACCCTGAAACCAAAAAGGAAGCAGGAAGGCAAGAAAAAACAAACACAGTATGATGAACCAAACAGGTAACCTTCAGGAAAAGGAAATCTAGCCCTGACTAACCCAACAGAAAGGAACGTAAAACTGGCAAGGAAGAGTGAAAGATGGGAAGCAGGAGGACTGAGAGGAAATTTCAAAAGCAAACGTATTTCAAGAAACAAATAAGAAATACGTGAAAGGGAATTGGTGGATTTACTAGATCAAAGATGCTGTTAGAAAATGACAAGTGTATCACAGGGTCTACATTATGTCTTTCTGATAGCCTTCACTGGTTGGAAATATATTCACTCTTCACACGTTTTATTTGATTACTAAAGATAAAGGCCTATCAAACGTTGGGTATCACAAGAGAAGCTGCAGGACTGACACGCTAAAGGAACAAACCTCCCAGAGCAGATGACATTGATCAAGGCTGAGAGCTGTTAAGAAAATCATGCAACTTTCCCTTAGAAATGAACTACTTTGCTGTACCAAATAAATGGAATATTTCAAGCTTTTTCATTTAAAACTGAGATCATCTCAGCCTGATAAAGAAGAAAGGGTGAAATATGAAGTAGTGAGTTGTAAAACTTGCAGATGAACTTAATGCTAGATGTGGCAGAACCAGTAAAGGAAAAGCACATCTCTCTTTATTTCCTAAACAGTCCTTGAAGTCCCTCAGTGAAACCATGGGTTAAGCAGAACCATTTAACGTAAATATTAGAGGGAGCTTTGACAACTCTCTGATAGGTTTTCTCAGAAGATGAGAAAAATGTTATTGTTATGAAATATCAAGCAGCCAGGAGGTAAGATGCAAAGGTGGTGGAGTCGCCAACCCTGGAGGTATTTAAGCAATGTTTAGACATTGTGTTGAGGGACATGGTTTGGAGAGAACTATTGGTGATAGTTGGATGGTTGGACTGGATGGTCTTGTGGGTCTTTTCTAGCCTTGGTGGTTCTAGGATTCTATGATTTAAAATAGAAAGCAAATATCACCAGAATGAGAAGTGAAAGGTCAGTGAGGTTAGGAAGCAGAGTACTCCCAGATAGACCCTAAGGGTAGTCTTTAATATTTTGATCAATTATCTGAACAATAAAGTGGGGTGTTTGGACGTAATAAAATCAAAAATCTCTGTTCCTTTGGGCACTCAGGGCAAGACAGGACTGAGAACTTGGGAACCCAAATACAGCTCTCTTAGGAGGAAGATGAAATTCATTTTGCTTCTTTGACAACACAGGAAGTGACAAATGTGAGAAGGAATATTCTGAGTTCTCCACATACGCCGTCAGGTTATGAGAAATGTCTTAAAGCTTTATTTCATGTGTCACATGCAGTGTGTGGCTGCTAAAGGCAGCGCTACAGCAGCGGGGTGCAGCAGACAGCGCACAGGGCTCCTGGAGGTGACCCTCACCTCCTGCTCTGGAGGTAAGGATCTCCCAAAACAAACCTGGGAAAAGCTATGTCTAGCAGCACCAGCACTGCAGCTGAGACTTTGTTCACTTGAGTGTTTTTTCTGAAGCATGTATTTTTGGAAAATCCAACCCGTGATGCTCAAGAGCAATACAACTATAGCAGACACTTAATGAATTTCTAGCAAAAATTGTGAAAAGCATTCTAGGCTATTGGGTATTTATAATGAAGGAAAATCTTGTGCTGATGTTTTAAATCTAGGACAGGATGCCCAAGTTTAGCATGTGAAAGCACAATCTATTCCCACATCCCCTCCTTTTTTTTTTTTTCCTTTTTTCCTTTTTCTTTTTTTCTTTTTTCCTTTTTTTTTCTGTTCCTAGTACAGAACTGAAATCCATCCATGAAGTGCTGATCATCCCACACATTGCTGGTATGCCTCACATTGCCATTTAATGCTCTACAGCAAAGCTGTGATGCATTTTTAAGGAGTTCTGTGCTGGACCCTTTCATGCCATTTATCTACAGAAATTATTACATTTTGTGATCCAAAGGTATTTTTTTCACTGCTGTGTATTTCCCTTCCCTTACTCCAGTAGTGATCAAATTCTGCTGCACAATTACTGTTCAGTTCAATATGTGGCTATTTGAAATTTTTTCATTTCTGGAGTGGGCAAAAAAGAAATGGAGAGACACTTGAATGAGAAGAAATTCTAGTTCAAGGAAATGAACAGGACATGATTTATGCAGAGTAAGCTCACTTCATCTTATAGTACATACAGTATTTGTGGGATGTGAGGACTACATGTTTCTTGTGAATAACTGGAGTTCCGAATACTGTTTGGTAGTTTTGCAGCTAGGAGCACTTCAGGGTCCAAGAGTCACCCAGGGAAATTATAGAGAAGGAAATAATTTAGAGGAGAAACTGAAGTTTATTGTCACACAAATGACAGTGGAGAAAGGAAAATAAATTTAGCTCACGCATACTTTACATACTTTAGTCTGTGAGATAAGAAATAATAATACACAGCCCTCTGCCAAACTTGATCTACAAATAAAAAGGATTAAATTCCTGTGTTTCTCCCTCATATTCGAGTGACAGTATAGGTAAAATACTGGTGACTTTGGAGTGATATTACAAAACAATGACATTTTTCTGTGGTTTAAGTAAACAGAAATTAGAGTCATATTTTGTCCTTTTTAGTCAGCATCCCCAGTGGATGCTTCTGTTCTGGCTCATCCAGAGTATTTTCTAGGAAACTGCATTTGAATGCCTAGTATTTGATCTGAGGTTTTCTCTAATAGGATTGATAATGTTAGATGCAGAGTGACGAACTTGGGAGAGCACGGAGATGGCTTTACAGGGGCTGCTAGAAAATAAGAAGCATGCAATATGTGATGAACTTCTGACCAACCCTTTCACAGAGACTTCTAGAGTATTACCTATTGCTATGTGTATGTCAGAAGGTGAGGGGAAAAAAGAGAACAGCCAGATGATGGCTGTCTCTTCCGTTCACAAAGGCAGATCATATAATCCCCATAGGTGAGTGCATGTCTTTAAATATGTGCTGAGTATTAATGAAATGGACATTGGTGTCTACCAGCCACAGAATGGCAATCTGACTGTTCAGAGTATCCTTCAGGTGTCTCAGGGTTTCAATAGAAGTGGTCAAAGCCTGACAGGATTAGACATGTTGGACAAAGCCTGCCATATTTGTCTGTGTACAGGGAGTTCCCCCATTTCCTTGGCTGTCTATTTTGTTTGTAAATAAATGTTCTACTGAAGGTGTTAATAAGTCCTATCAATCTCTTCAATCCGTAGTCTGGATCAGGTTAAAACTGATTGCCAAATAGGAAGTATAACTGTGTCCTGGGAAAGTGGAAATCACTGTCCCAAAGCAAAGAGCCGATAACCAGTGCCTGTCCAGAAGCTTAAGTAGAGCAGGTGGGCATTCCCTAGGCACATATGGAGGAGAAGAGGGCTGATCGGTACTGTTCATTTGTGAGTGAGTAGTCAGTAAAGCAGAGATAAGTGTTTTTGTGCTCTATTCTGGGTAACATCAGTGAAGCAGGCTCCCAGAGGACATAGGTTTACCTGTAGAAGCAGCCTTGGAAACTGTGAACAGTCTGTTCCCATTGTGCTCAGGAGAACACGTATCTTCTGCAATAAGTAGATGACACCAAAGGTTAATTTAAAACTATGATCATTTGAATGGAGTGACCACAAAAAAAGGTAACAATAGTAATAATGATGGCAATCTCTTCAATGCCACTTTTTATCAGCAGATTTCAAAGTCTCTAACAAATGAGATGTTTAATTTCGGATGCATTTTGCAGAGAAAGAAACTGCTGCCCAGAAGATGGAATGGCCTATCCAAATTCAGCCAGGGGGCATCTGGCTGAGTTAGGAGGAGAAACCAGACTGCCAGCCCAAGGTTCTCTCAAAGCACATAGAACCAAGGAGAAACAGGAACAAAGTCTCCATGTTTCAGCAGTGACAAGCACTGTGCATTTATTCATTCTTTGTTTGGAATATTAGTATACACATTTTTTTAAAAAGACAAGGATTTAATTAATTACAGAGCAGTTACTCTACAGAGTGAAAACAAACTCTTGAGCATGCCCCTCCTGCCAGCTTCGCCCAACACCAACTCACACTTGTTGGATGAGTGCCACAGAGCAGTCCTCAAAATGATACCAAGTATGACACCACACAAGAAATTGTATCACACTGCAGGGAAGAATTGCTCCCAAAGCAACACTGCCCAAATACCAGATTGCTCAGGTCCCTAGTAGAAGTAATGTGCACAGGACCCAGACAACAAACTCCACAGTTGCTGCCACTACCTGCTGAAATCTTTCTATCTCTTTTTATAGTCCTACCTATTTTTTTTTTTTTCCTCCAAGCACTGATGAGAAAAGATACAGAAATAACAGGCGATGGCCAAGGTTGATTGGGATTATGGAGTCCTCTCTTCAGAAGAGCTTTGACTCCACCTGATTGTATAGCATGTAGTAAATATGGGGGAGATATATTGTCATGTTAATTGTATGAGTCTGACACATGGCTAGTTGGGGAAATCCTTCCATTGAGCCACAAAGTTTCTGAACTCCTTTTCAGAGAGGAATCTAGGCCCAGTCTTACTCCAAGACTTGGTCAACAGTTTATGTCAAAGGGATTATGTGCCTAGCCACTATCAGAATCAACATTTGCCTGTCAGAGGTCTCTCAAGGACTTTCTCTGAGATAGTTTTGCAAAGTTAATGGTAGATGGTTTTTGAGGCAACAGATGTAACTGATTTGGAATTGTCATTAATAAATGCACTAGCTACATTAGTTCTAAATTTTATAAGGCTAGTCAGTAGTTCATTAAGCTGTATTAATAATTTATCATCCACAAAATAACAGAGGTGCAATTTCTTACTGAAAGAGACAACCCTTCAAAGAGGCAGTAAGAATAAGTCATATCCACCAATCCACCTAAGTCAATGGAGTGACTTTTAATGCAAGGGACCAAATTTCTACTCTTGGTGAGATGGGACTGAATCACATGTTGTGTGCTGATAGGCATCTAATGAGGCTTGTTGTGTTGTTAAATGAAGTTTGGTGTAGAAGTGTGTCTGCTCTTTTGGCTTTACTGAAAGAACATTGGGTTGTGAAATCACCAACTTGCCCCCAGCATCATTCTGCCCATGGGTGTCCAACCTTTTGTCTTGTGTGGGCCACAGTGAATGGACCATATATATATCTGGTGCTCCAAAAGCAATGTCTCCTATTTGTTTCAGTGGAAACAACAACAAAGGGCACAATATAACACTGTTTGAGCAAATTCTCAGCTACTAAATACTATTTTTCAACATAGTCACCATCATTAACTGTGCCAAGCTTGTAAAAATCTGTGCCAGCAGGGATGGCTCACTGTTGCTGTTGTCACTGCTGAAATGCACCACCCACTGCTTTGCTGTGCTCGTATCCACTTTTGGTCCCCATAAACACTCAGCAAGTGTCAACGAGTGTCAGTAGGTGCCATTTTTTCTGTATGTTGGAATTCAGGGACACTCCATTGTTTCATACACACTTCTGTGTCAGACTCCAGTTTGACAGACTGTCCATCTGCTGCCATCTGTCATATAGCAGCAGAATGTAACAGGATATTGGCAGGAAGATTCAACCTGTACTGTCGTACCACCAACATCCACCTCTGACATTGTGGAACAACATAATAAAACAGGAGGCATTACTTTTGGAGCAGTTCTCTAATTAATGTATAAGTAACAATAAGTAATTATAATTGATATATGTAAGTAACAAAACTTCTTCTAATTTTTAATGCTTTTTATTAAAATGTGCAAAAGAGCAACAAAACCATAAAGCTAGTGGGATATGTGACCTTGTTTTTGTGAAACTAACTCATCACTCTGGTTTGATGGCAGTGGCTGCAATACTTAGTGAGCTCTCAAGGTGTTCATCAGAGATTTTTGAAGAAATTTTACTCTTCCTAAACTTCATCCTTCAAAACAGTTGTTCACAAATGTATGTAAAGGCAAAGGGTCAAGGCTGGACTCCTCTCAGCAGTGTGTGATGACAGGACAAGGGGAAATGGCCACAAACTGAAGCATAGGAAGTTCTGCACAAATATGAGTGGGAACTTCTTCACAGTGCAGTGACGGAGCACTGGCACAGGCTGCACAGAGAGGTGGTGGAGTTTCATTCTCTGGAGACGTTCCAGACCCGCCTGGCCACCTACCTGTGCAACCTGGGCTAGAGAGCTGCTTTGGCAGGGGTGTTGGACTAGGGGATCTCTGGAGGTCCCTTCCAACCCCTACAGCTCTGTGAGTCTGCGAATCTGTGACTCAGTTGCTACGATCATCAAGCCTTGTCGGAGTGTGAAACAGCACACCTCCACATCTGCCTGGTGCTTTGGCCAGATAAGCTAGTTTCTCCCACTTTTGCACAAGTCCAGTGCAAGATAAGCACACTGATTAAATCACATTCTTTCTATCTGGACTCATCCTCAGCCAACTTATGGTCACACTATTTTGATGCCTGGTACTTTTGTATATGTATGTATGTGAAGGAGGTGTAAGGCTTGGACAAATACAAAGTCTAAAGGCTTTGCAGGTTTAACAGATGGCCTACTAAGGTTACTGTGCTTTCTGTGGATGTTGGTCACCCACTAAGTCTGCAGCATGAGATGACCACCTGTGCCATGTTAGCTCCTTGGGAGGTCTGGGGCATTCATAATTGGCACAACAGAGTTCAGGTGAAAGAGATGCCTTTGCAAGTCTAGTTTGACTTCATCCAAAGCAATGGCCTTACGTTTGCTGAGCGTCTATCTTCTCCAGAATATTTAGCATTTTTATAGCATTCTGCTCCAGTCGTATGGAATGAGCATTTAGCTCTTTCACAAATGACAGTGAGTGATTCAGGCACCCTCTTTGGTTTGGTTCAAGTGACCAGCCTAGTATCATAGCATAGGGACTTTGTGGCACAAACAAGGCTAGAATCAAAAGATTCTAGCAACAGATGTATCCTGAGATCCGAGTGAATCTACAAACTGTCAGACTACAGATGTCTATTCAATGAGTTCCCTTCATCCTGAGCACTGAATAACGCAAAGGTCCTGTAGAAAAAAAAAAAAAGAGTATGTGGTTAGATCATTAAGTGCAGAAGAAAATGCAGCAGTAGGAAGAAGCATAGCCACACTGGCTTTAATCTCACTAGCGAGGAAACTGTTTTATGACAGATGTGGCTGTATGGAAGACCTCAGCGTTGCATGATTTGTATTAATGTCACACTCTTAGTTTGTTGAGCAAATTCACCACATTCCAGTTGATGCCCACAAATCCTCAACAACACAATAAAGTCAGGATCCTCCCTAAGATCAAAACTAAATCATATTCCTGCTCCTTATCTCATTCTCTCTATTTACAGTGTGCATGTATGATCACACAAGGTAGGCATGAACTCAAATACCAAGGCACTGCATATAACATAATGGTTGATAAAAAATTGTTTTTAATGTTCTGTAAGGTCTTGCTTTTCACCCCTATGCAGTCTTGAAAATACAGTCTGTTTCAAAATCCTTGCAGTCTATCTGTGTATTGCTGCATTTTAGAGAAACCCTGGCATTATGTCCATAAGGCACGAGTTAATCAATGTTAATAGTTAACTGACTACAGAACAATGGCATGTGAATACAAATTCTTTGTGGATATTGGACTTCATTATTTTGTTCCTGTTGAAGGGATGACCTCACCTTTTAGGCTTGTGTAGCCTTAGTGCTCTGTAAGACCATGGAAATGGAGGTACTGGAGGTTTTTTTAAACATGGTTATTAATTTCTGTATTAATACAGGTGTGTTTTTTACATCACGTGGTTTTGTAACACAGAGTTTGCAACATGTCACTCCAATTTTTAAGTCAGAAGGGGGGCTCAGTGATTTATCCCAGAAAAAAAGGAGCTGTATCCATTTGTAGCTGTGCAGGGCTTTGAATAATGGTGGTGGTCTCATAAGAAATGTGTCTTATGTAGGTCATGTTCATAGCAATGCAACTGTAATAATGGTGATGAGACTATCAGAACCATTGTTGATCAGAATAAAATTAAAACTCTCCCCATTAAAAAAATCACATTAATAAACCTGTCAGTTTTAAAACAGTCTTGAAATGGTATGAGAAGCCTACTAACAGAGAAAGGAATGACCATGAGAGGTTGTCTGGGAGTCTGTAGTTGGTTATTTTGTATTAGTTGCTTAGCAGATTATTACACAGTAAATTATTTGTGACAGTTACATCTAATGAATTGTTGGAGAGACAAAGGAAAATAAACTGAAGAGGAACTAAAAAAGGAAAATAAGATGAGAACAAATTTCAGAATTAGTTGACAGATGATATAGGTGAAAATTGTCAGTTAAATGTCCCTAGTCTGACCAGAGCCAAGTCAGGGTGCAAATTCTGGAACCCTCAAGACAAGAAGCACTTTGAGCTGTTGGAGTGGGTTCAGAGGAGGGCCACAAAGATGATCGGGGGCTGGAGCACCTCTCCTGCAGGGAAAGGCTGAAAGAGCTGGGGCTTTTCAGCCTAGAGGAAGGAAGACTCCTGAGGGGCCTTGTAATGACCTTCCAGTATCTGAAGGGGGCCTAAAGGAAAGCTGGAGAGGGATTTTTTATAAGGGCAAGTAGGAACAGGACAAGGGAAAATCGTTCTAAACTGGAAAAGGGTAGATTTAGACTAGATGTCAGGGAGAAATTCTTTACGGTGAGGGTGGTGAGACACTGGAACAGGTTGCCCAGAGAGGTTGCAGATGCCTCCTCCTTGAAAGTGTTCAAGGCCAGTCTGGATGGAGCTTTGAGCAACCTGGCTTAGTGGGAGGTGTTCCTGCCTATAGCAGGGGGTTGGAACTAGATTTTCATATATTTTCCATCAGTGCATTGTCCTTCTTGTGGCTGTCCCCAGAGCCAGCTGTCTACTCCCACTCATCTAACAGACCTTCAGCAGCCCTCAGAGGTGACAAGAGGAAGGGATATTGGAGGCTGTGGATTCTGTGGCTCAAAAGATTAATTTCCTCTTCATTTAAGGATTTATCTTTTTTACAGTTGTAAGGATGACTGCTCAAATGTTCTTAATTGTGTCTGCTTGCCTGATGGGAAATGTGCAAGAGCATTTGGGGTCTGTGGCTTTGGTACATGGCAAATGGCAATTAACAGAACAAAATCTGCCTCTGGCAAATTAACTTTGCACAGATTCTACAGGCTTTTTTCCATCAGTTTTGTTTTTATATGTTTTTATTTGCTGAAGCGCAGGAAATTGAGGTTATAATTTCAAAATGTTTGTTGGGTTGGAGTCCTTCTTGCCTGTCAGGTGCATGTATTTTCTAGCCCTCCTTTCCCACTTGTATTTATCTAGGTATTGGCCTGCATCCTTTAGTGTGTTTTGCCTATGATGTCTGACTCATTATGGCAACAGAAGCACTGATGCCAGGCCCAGAAGCAGTACTTAAAAACCTGCTTCTTCAAGCTCAAAGCTAACCCAGTTTGTGACAAATGGAAGAAATGCAATCATTTGGCACCTTGTCCATGCATCAGTTCTGAAACATGGGACCTTTCTCCCCCGCTTTTCTGAGAACCTTTTTTTGTTTAACTAGGTTGTCATAAAGACTGCTAACTCCAGGGTGTAGAGTTTAATGCTTTTGAAGGAAATGACTGGCTTATTGCATTCTTTCTTGGGTTGCCAAACCTCTTCCCCCACCTCACCCCCCGTACATTCAGTCTTATATCCAGTAATGAAGAGAATCTAAGATTTAATCTTTCTTAGCATTCTTTCTTAGTAATTTCTTTCAATTTTTACTTTCAAGTAATCTTTCTTAGCATTTGTGTTTGGGAAGGAGGGGAAATGGATAGGGCAGCAAGAGAAGAGAAAGGCAAAATAGGTCTTAAAAACAGACAAAATGCAATCTGAAAGTTCAAAAACAGAAGATAAGTGATTTCCCCCAAATATTCTGCTTAAAACATAATAGAATTTTTGTTTTCTTTCCTCACTGCTTTGTTTGGGAACATCTTGTGGTTTTGTATACTTGAGACTGGCAAGGTCTGGGCTCTGTTGTACTCGAACACCTTCAATGACAGAAGCTGAAAGCATGGAGGCTCCCTGTATCTGGGGAGATCAGTGCTGGCAGGCTGCTTCTTCCAAATACCAAGGTGAGAAAGTAGAAACTCCCAAGGAAGCTGGCAGGGTTACACAGAAAATGGAAGAGTTTGGAACAGTAGGTGATGATCATCTTGTCCTTCTCACAAATACCAGCATTATGATCATTTGTTTGCATGACTCCATAAAAACAACAGAGCAGCTGGGGATTCTCCCTGAGAAGTGTTTCTCATAGAGGAACACCAGCAGAAAGGAGAGTGCCAGGCACAGAATATTTGTCTGCAATTTGTACCAGTGTAGCACCTGACTGCTGAGGATGAAAGTGAGGAGAAAAAACTTAAGGGGACTGAGATGAATTTGTCCAGATTTGCATTGAACTGAACAATGTGAAACTGGTAGGTTTCAGACCTCTTCAGGGGTTGCAAAACAGGAAAATCAAGAACCATTGGTGTGCCTTAGAACCTGACTTCATGCTTGCTTTTGGGGCAGAGCTTCCCTGTCTGCCAACAGTGACTTTTGCATGGCCTCTGTAAGATGTCTGCCATTTTGGACCACTCTAGAGTCCTTATCAGTGCCCCAAGAGAAATTGTGTTTTGCATTTGGAGGCACAGCAAATCTACTTTGGCTTTGCTTGGGGGACCAGTGGTTTGAACTGAGATGAGGCCTCTGGAGGTTCTAAGGAGAGCTGACCAGAAGCTCCAGCAATGCAGGAGGTATCCAGGGTAGACGACTGTCATGGGAATAAAGCCACTTTGACCAGAGTCCTCAGAAATGAGAGTTGCTTCTGCTGCTCACCAAGGGACTGTCACTGTTGGAAGAGGAAGAGCCAGCTCCTGCCTCTTGCCAGCTGTGGGACGGAGGAAGCCTGGCTCTGTGGCACCCTTCTTCTGGCTCTGTCACATCTGCCGCCACTCCCTTCCCTCTTCTGTGTCAGAAGTCCTCTGGCACTGAAACCTGTTCACCATTGTCACAACACTGAAGTTCAAATTCAGTGATGCTACTGAGAAGCCTTTACCTGTACGGAGCTCACAAATACATCTATATGTACCTATGCATCATCAGTGCTATAGGAACTCATTTTGTCCACTAGGAGAGCTGATGGGAAAAAAATCCAAGTGGACAGACCTCATCTTTTATTAAATGCTCCTCACCAAAGTATTGGAACAATGGCACACAATCTGACAACAGGATAGCTTTGGGATTGTAAAGTGCAGTTGCCATCAGGCTTGTGCAGCATGTTGGAGTAAAAACACAACCTGAAGAAGAGCAATTTCAGAGCCACCTGAAGAAGAACAGTTTCAGAATCATTTCATGTTCTGTTGTGGTCCAGCACTAGCCCCCACCTTCTCATGTCATTCACCCTTGTTCTGCATTCTCTTCCTTGGCTGGCCTAAAGTAGCCCTCACATCATGGTGTCAGATATTCTCTGATAGAACTGGGACAGTGGTTCAAAAGGATCAAGAGAGGATGCTATTGAATCAAATAGCCATCTGTTTGATCTTTATTTCTGGTGGTGTTTGTTTGTTTATTTTATAGGCTTTGAGTGAGGCTTTCTTTATTCAAGAAGAATGTCCATAGTGAAGCTGTGTTTCCATCTGTTATGCACTTACAAGTCATTTTCTGTCAAACTGGGTGTCATGGGTCCAAGCTGATTTCCCTCTGAAAGGGCTGGTTTGCAATCCTTGTGGGAGATTACAGAGTTCCTTCTTTCTTCTAGAAGGTCTTCACAAATCTGTATTAACAGGGGAACATGAAGACCTCACATACATTACTGAGGCACATCAGCATTCTTGGAATCCTTACTGTTTCCTGAGAACGTCCTTTAACAGTAAAATAGTAAGCTGAATGACAGCTGACTACACAGAGAAAGGGAAGTTCCAATTTCTCCCAAGAGGAAACTAAGCCAAATTTGTAAAGCAGATTATTCTCCTGGAAGGTCTTTAACTCTTGAGTATAGGTAACTAATATTTTCCACTAAGGTGTATACACTTTACAGCGAGCACAAACAGCGTGGCATAGATGACCATGAGGTCTCAGATGACTGCAACAGCTGAAATTCAGTTCTCCTTTTCCCAGTCTATATGCCAGGCCATATTTTGTTGCCAGATTCCTGTGTTAATCCAGAACACAAGGACAGTCCTAATAGGACTCAAAAGAAGAGTAGGAATCAAAAGAAGAAGGACATCCAGTGATCTGGTTTGAGATTTTCTCTGTTCTACAGCTCTTTACTGTTGAGATTTTATATCATCTTTGCAAAGCAGGAAAGGTTGGGAGGAATAGTTCTCTCTCTGAGGCTGAAACAAACGATGGAGTTTTCATGAGCTGGACAGAATAATCCAATGGGCATTGCTGAGAACACAGTGAAACAGTGGGAGTTTTTGTTAGAAGAGTTCTAAATGTGGCATCTAGCAGATATGGAGGTACAAAATATGTAAAGCCCAGAAAGGGCGTGTTTTCCTTCAGTCTTCAACCAGTGTGCCAGAAAGACCAAAGGTCAGATTTTCAAAAGAATGCTGTGTTCACTAATTCTAATTTAATTATCTACACAAGTAACCACGTTTTCAAATGGCTAAGAGCCAAGCAACTCCCATGGAAACCATATCAATCACAACCCTTCTTAAAAGTACAGCTGGTTTAAATTCCTATGCAACACTTTTTTTGTTGTTGTTGTTTTTAATTTGGAGACATTCTAGAAGCCAGAGCAAAGTTATTGGTTCTGAGCAGTGGCCATAAGTGTCTTATGGTAGTTCCTTGTGATTCTTTGATTCTTCGAAATATATTCCCAAAGACAGAACAAGAAGGCTTGTGTGTTTGGAGCTTTCTGTGTTTTTTAATATAAATATGGAAGCCTTGAGAGGAGAAGAGCTCAGTAACTTAGAGACTTGTCAAGAAACCCAAGGTAAATTACCAGCTCAGCCCTCACAGGCAGATTGGGAAATGCCAGGAGTGCCAACAAGTAGTGCTCTGTATCTCCTTTCTGAAATTACAGAACTATGCTTCTGCATCTGATTTCCAAGGTTTAACAGAGCAGTCATTCGAGGCTTTGAACTATTCTTCCAAACACTAATTTTCAGGGCCTCCATTCCAGCATATGGAGGAGGAAGCTTCAGAAATCCTGTCATGAGACTGCTTGAATTGGCAGCCCTGTTATCAAGATGTTACTCTCAAGGCCAAACTCATAGGAATGACCTTGGAATAAAGGCCCTATTATCTCTCATCAGCTCTTCAAACTCTCCATCCCCCAAGAACTTCCACAGTTGGAATAGGATGCTGGACTGTCTGGAAAGAGATTAAATTGTTCACAGCTGCCTGGGAATTAACAGACTTCCTCTCCTTTACGGTGGAATGCAGCGTATTTTCAAGCCAGGTGGAAGATGGCATGCAAGGTTCTTATAGGACCTAGAGTTGGCATAAAGTGCAACATTTTCATGTCTGCTCATATATCTGAGTTACCAGGGCTCAATAATAATTTTCTGGCAGATTACTCCTGCCCTACAGCAGGTTTCTGTGATCACTAAAGCCAGAATGAAAGCAATGGGTCTGGATTTCACACTTCATATCATTCCACACTGAAGCTTTAATTTTAAAACCTACTTTTTTTCTTGTGACACAAATCAGCAGAAATGAGTGTGACAACACACAGGGAAACAGCTGAGGAAACTGCAGCGACAGTTTTGTAGCAGGCACAGTGATAATATCGTATCTGGGAGGGAATTATTCCAAATAACTTGGTAAACCTTTGCCAAGATTGCTAACTGAGAAACTGTACACTGTAAATAGCAAATGTGATCTGCCTTTGTCCAAGGCAAAATAAAAACTTATGAATTTTCCTTATTGTCACAACACTCACTGATCCTAATAAGTAGAAGCCTTACTATCAAATAATACCTGCCTGTATTTAAATAATTCATTTCATGTATATACAAAGTTCCTCTCTGAGGGCTGCCTAAATTATCTTTATTTATTTGATGGCATCTTCAGTTTGGTGAATAGAGACTGAATTTTAGCCCTGATCATTAAAGAAGGAAAATTTGGATTGTGCTCAGCTTAATCTTTCACACATTTAAAAAGGCAAGACTATTCAGAATAGGAATGGACAAAAAACATATTGCATAATAAGCATTCTCAACAGTTGTAGAAGTAATTTTTTGTTTTTGTAATACTAATTTTTGCTAATAAAAATACTGATGTTCCCCAGCTGTGAGAAGGTATTTTTCACCTGCTTTAGTATTGTCTGATACTGGGAAAACAAGAGAAGTATACCCAAATGCATCTGGTCTTTTTCACTAAACTTTGTATGTTTTCTTTGCTTCCTCGTGACATGAAAAGAATCAATTCAATCTTTTAAATGTATATATTACGTATACAAATGTACATATATTATATGTACAAATATACATTTTTTTTTTCTCTAGGCTTTACCCTCTATGACTTTAAGTACAGCTTTCTATTGCAATTTGCACTTTCTATTCTCTTCTAAGCCACAGACACTAGTTTCAAACCTCAAGTGAAAGTCCTGGCAATACAGTGAAGATTTTACCACAAATTTCCGTCTGAAGTTACACACTCATTTGTGAAAGTACGTTTGCATAAAAATCAGTCAAATTGAAACCAGTGTGCAGCCAGTTGTTCTGATCCAGTGAAATTCTGACCTATTCTTTTCTACAGCTTGTTCCTTGATACCAATTGAAATTACATACTGAGAGGACATGGCAGCAGTTGGCAATAAACATTTTATACTTTCTGTCCCTTTTTTCCACATGATCCATGAATACATTCCTTTCTTCTCAAATGCTGCTTTACAAGACAGTGTGGTCTGTGATGCAGACCTTATGTAGATGGCTCCTGTTCTCACAGGATAACTAGGAGTCCTTTAGCATCTCCTACACAGAGAAGGGAGTGAGGAATTCCATTAGTAGAGCCAAAAATCATTTAGATAATGGTTTAAAAGAAAATAGTGCAAAAATTGCACAGGACAGCTTTGCCAACATACTATCAAACAAAATGGATGAGAATGAAGAGAGGGGTTCAAGAATGAAGCAGAGATTTATGATGGTGGGTTCCTGGGCAGGCGACAGTCTGCATGGGACTCTGACACTTGTGGGCAGGCTAGTGTCATGCTCTGCATGATTTGGCTGAACTCAGCCACTTCTGAAGTTGCTTAAAAGGGGTTTGTGTCAACCCGGCTGTGACAACTCAATCGAGGGAAGAAAATCCAAGTAGACAGACCATTGGTGCTGAGGTTTTTGCTACATAAATACCTGAAAAGGAATTTCCAAATTCGCTATGACACAGACATAATACTGGGGGAAAAGGGGAATAATCAGTTTATTTCAGTCACTAAGTCAAAACAAAAGTATACTGACAGTGAATTCATGGTGTAAAGAGGCTCTGAAGCCATCGGCAGGCAGTGGGAGGAAGATTCCCTTTTGCAGACGGTGCCAAAGGCCAGCTGCTGCCCATCCCTCGAGGATCCAACCTTGAGCAAGGCCTGCTGTGAGTGAGTGGGTTGGGGTGAGTCCCCAGCTCTGGCCTCACATGAGATTGCGGCACTGAGCCCCACCTTGCAGAGCACTGGCACTGTGTCTTACTCCCTGGGGATGGAGAGAATAAACAAGATAAGGCTGAACCCATGCAGTACAGAAACAAGGTGCAGAGTGCATTTCTTCAAAGTCTGAAAAGCAGCATTTTATTTTTGGTTGTTACACTGTGAGGTTTTGAGTTTCTCTTCCTTTCTTTCTCAAGGAAATCTTTAAGAAAATAATTCAAGAAATCTTAAGAAGCTTTGCTACCATACAGCCATTCCTTCCTCACTGTATTTGTAGATTTCACCCAATCCAGTTTGACTTCCAGCCCCAACATTTAGTTCAAAACAAACTTTTATTGGAAGATTAAGACCGGAAAGCAGGATTTTGAGAAGTCCATGTCCAGCAGAGTATTAATTTATGCTCCATTACATAGCACTAAAATCACTATTAAGAGTGAAAACTGGTGTTTCCACAGACCAGCAACACCTATAAATGGGGCTTTGTGGTTTCACAGGGATCTCTCTTTTGAGGTTTCTTTCCTGAGTCACTGCCTTGCTCGTTTCAAATCTTCACCTCAGGGTAGAGTTTATGGACCAGGCTGAGGAGGACTACAAGCTGACCTGCATTATTACCCAGGCACAAAGAGTCCTTTCTCTCTGTAGAGCACAAATACCATGTCCCCGACGTAGTGGGCTGCTCAGTGTCAGCAGTTCTTATACACGACTGCTGGAGCCACCGCTGTGCATTATAGAGCAGCTGATTTGTTTCCAGGGCCATCATCAGCACAGAAGCTAAGACAAACACAAACACAGATAAATAGAACATTAATATGCCTGCTGGCAACCTGCACCCCGCACAAATTAAGAGACCCTTAAAACCTCTGCGCAGTGCGATGCAATTCTCTACCTGACTCTCTTCAGGCTGTCTGACAACGCAGCCGTCTGTATGTTTATAAGCAAGAAATGCTCCAGCTGCTTGATGCTGCAAATAACAGCAATTCACGAAGTCTTGGCATTTAATTTGCCAAGTGTGCTTCCTTGCAAAGATGATGAGTCGGGTTTTCTTCATTTTACTTGGAAAACAGAGCAATGAGGAAATCAGCTTTCCTCAGCAACTCAAAATATTGCTTCTGTAAAAGAGGGAGAAAAAAAAAAATAAGAGAGAGCAAATACCTGTGGTAGAACTGTGAGCACACTTGGGCAGCGTGATCCCGACCCGCAGTGCGGGGCTAGGTGCGGGCAGGCTGGATGCTGTTGCCTTCATTCCACTGTGTGCTGGCAGCAGCAGGGGCTTTGATATGTACCGCTACCGCCTGCACTTCACAACAGGACCATCCCATAGGTGCAATAGCTTTTGTGTTAAAATTCATTAAGGACAGCAGCAGTTTAGCTGTGATGGATACGGCTCCGCTTTCCTAAATCGGTGTTTCCTTTGTTGAGTTATGTAAATCTGCTTTGCTGCTGCCCAGATAGGAACCGCTAATCTAAAAAAAAAATAAAAATAAAAAGAAAGAACTAAAATAAGATTTATAATCTATTATAGCACATAGTGTGTCAACGTCAGCTGTTTCTGGTATCGAGAAGTGATGAAACAATCAAAATTATCACATATACAAGCAAAAGAAGACAAGGAAAATGGAATAAACACTTTGAAGCGACTACTCTGAAATGCTAAAAAAGCTCATCTCCAATTGGAGTGTGTCTGGGTGGGAGAAGGGCTGCTGGGACATGCTTTTTCCCTGAGTGAATTTTCCAGGTGTCCTGAACATTGTTTGCCTTCTGGTTCTGAGCTGTCGTTGTGGATTTCTCATATCAACTGCTACATAGCCTGCCTCTATGAGGAAAACAGCCTGTTTAGAAAATATATTAACATGCTTTAGGAACATGTCTATTGTATTAAAACTAACGGTAAAAAACATGGAGAAAAAGCTGTTTCCTTAAAACCATGCTGTGTGGTCAGCCTTAAAGCTAACCAACACTCTTGTTCTGGGCACTGTTTTTTAAAATCTTTTCTAGATGCCTAGCCTGGGTCCCAAGGAACAAAAATATCTGTTGGGTTTTCTTTCCTCCTTGGCTCATGGGGTGTGTATCATTTGAGTTCCTTGTGAAGCTTCATGAAACACCTGCTGAGAACACAGAGCCTTAGGTGGATGCAAGTCAAATAGCTATGTCCTGGGCTACGTGGGGAGTGCCTGCACTGTATCTGAAGGAGAATGAGGCTGCAGAGATCTTTAGACAATGGTCTGATTGTCCGAGGCTCTGTGCTTGCCAGGAGCAAGACAGGGAGCAGGGGGGGAAGAGGAGCTGGAAAAAAAGAAGTGAGGAAAAGCCTGAAACTATTTGGTTACAGCATTACCTGTGTTGTGAATCAGTTGACACAGAGAGAAGGCTCCATTGGTTTCAGTTTTTAACCTGGAATGCTAATTCTGTTACACATAAATCAATCTTTGAGAATATGAAAGGAAGGAAAATCAGATGCTAGGGTTTCAGTCCTAGTGGGGGCAGGTGCATTATTAGTGTTCTGTGGGTAATTACATCTTCTTCACTGACAGCAGTAATAAAATTTACGGTATGGACAGAGCTTACGTTGGCACCAGCCTCCAGTCACAGGGGAAGTCTCTGCCTGTGCAGGGCTCTCCACAGGACAGAACTTTGATATGTGGCTTGGAGGGTGTGATGTGTTTAAGCGTGGTGTTAGTATGCCGCAGTCAACCTTGTATGGCTCGGGCACCTATGAGACACAGCTCCATTACCTGGCATAGCTTGCGAGCTGAAGCTTCAGGAATGCAACTGAAGAAGCCGTATTTTATCTTTGTGAACATAGAGAGACAGACAGCTTACATGCCTATGTGATTAACATACACATACACACAAATACATATAGGTTATACAGGTATATATGTTGTATGGGTGTCTTCCCAATTACGGTCGCCTGCAGCACCCTAAACACTTCATTTGCGATTCTCTGAATTCCCTCTGGCTGTTGAGGTGCTTCCAACTGATGTGTATAATATGGATGTTCTATGTATATTTTTCCCCTCCAACCTCACTGCAAGTTCTTCATGTCCTTTATACTTACTATTCCTATACTTGGCTCCATATTCATCTCCAAGTCTGTCAACACAGTTCACCTCCTGTAATCAGGAAATGGTGATTAAATGAACATCCAAGTACAGAAGCTGTCAACCTGGTGTTCATTCTTGTTTAAAGTTAGGAGAAAAAAAAGTTCAATTACCTTTTGCACTCATGTGGCTCTGAAAACCTCTTGGAGAAAAAAAATAAGGTGGAAAGGGGAAAAGGAAAAAAGGGGGAGGAAAGGGGAGAAGGGGAAAAAGAGAAGGGAAAAAAAAGGAGGAAAAGGGGAAAGGAGAAAGGAGAAAAGGGAAAAAATTGAAGGGAAGAAAGAAAAAAAGGAAAAGGGAAAAGGGAAAAGGGAAAAGGGAAAAAAGGGAAGGGAAGTATAAAGGGGAAGGGAAGGGAAGAAGAAAGGGGAAGGGAAGAAGAAAGGGGAAGGGAGAGGAAAAACAAAAGAAAAGTGGCTTTATCTCTTGCATGCTGTTAACACAAAATCAGGTTGGGAGTTAAATATCAACTATACAATTTTTAGCATTTACTGAAACAGTAAAGGAGAAAAAGATCTCAATTGAAAATGCACGCACTGCTAGACCTGCAGTTCTGTGTTTCCTTGGGTGGGTCATTACAGCTCCTCACAGGAGCTCGTTTGGGACACGGCATCACAGCATCACATAATCATGGACTCATAGCATGGCTTGGGCTTGCTAGGGACCTTGACGACCATCCCGTTTCAGCTCCTGCCGCTTAGCGGTCTTTCTGCTCTGTGTTTTCGGCACCGGGTCCCCCTCTTTGGGAGCTCTCGGAGACTTGGAGTCAGCGTTAGGCGACAGCGTGAAAAACAAGCCGTCGGGGGACGGGCGCACTCCCCGGCACGACGGCTCTTCCCACGCCCGTCCCCTTCTCCGGACGGGACGGCCTCGAGGTGAGCGTCGCGGCGCGCACCCCCCGCAGCCCCGCTCCCTCCCAGTCTCTCCCGTCCCGCCCCGTCCGTTCTCCGCTGCCGCCACTGGGAGCGCGGCCCCTTTAAGAGCCCGGCTTTGCCTCCCGGTAGCTGAAGGTCATTAAACACAAAAGCGCTCCAGCGCTGCGGTCCAATATAGCGCATGCGCCCTGCCCGAGGACTGGCAGGGAGACGGCAATATGGCGAGAATGCCTGGCAGCGGCGGCGGCGGAGAGTGGAGCGGCGGCGGCGGCGGGGGAGGCGGGGGCGGCGGCGGCGGGGACGGGGCG
>VXAB01002507.1:0-61644 GCA_013399175.1 Odontophorus gujanensis | reverse complement strand
TTTTTTTTTTTTTTTTTTTTGTGAAGCAAGTTGACTTGAGTTGCATTCGTTGCCATAGTGGCGAAATATACAGCAGTGCATAATGAGGTGGAGCTGAGCTGCGGAACCAGGCCCGGTTCTGCCTGCGTGCCCACCAACTGCTGCCTGGCCCCTGCGCTGCCTTGTCTTTGGGTTTTTGGTCACAGAAGCTAACTTAGCACATTGGGCTTCAACTGGAAGTCGTTCCAACTCTGTGTGTGAGACCTCGGCACCGACGTCATGCCCCCCATACAGTCTCATGTTTCAGGCCATAACCTCATTGCTCGCTGCCCTACGTGACTCCCACCCCTGCGATGCCCAGTAACAACAGTCGGGTCTCAGCCCGCTGTGCACAGCTCTCTGACATGCCTGAGCTGCTCCTAAGTGGAAATACCAGTTTTGGACAGAGTGACCCTTCGAGGGCCTGCAGCTCCTCGACCACATCAGAGCTGGCTAGGGGAGGGGCCGGGGATGCCTGCATAAGCATTCGTGGTCTTTAGAATACCAGTGCCCCCTCCTTTCTGGTGTGTTCTTTGACCTAGTCAGTGGGGTTTGATCTCCTGGTGTCTGTGAATGGCTTGGAGGCTTGGCTGTGTGTAGACAGAGCTTTTGTTCTAGCTCATTATTTCAGGTATCAGCTAAAGCTTGTGGCTGAGTTTTAACCCTGCGTTCCTAGTTTGCTTGTTTTTAACAACCTTGAGAGTAATTTTGAAACTCTCAGCATAGTCCAGTGTTCAAGAACGTCTTGCATGCAGGGACAGGGACCCGATGGAGAGAACATCATGTAGCCTCAACCTGTACAGCAAGGTGGTGGAAGCCAAAGGCATTGGGCTTACAGCCTGGTCTGCACCTGTCTGAACTCTGCACCCAACTCATGTGAGGAGAGATCCTCTTCTTGTATAGCTGTGTTTTTGTGGCTGTGATTCTCACTAGTGACCGGAGACTCGTGTTGTTCTATGGTTCTGTGACTGGGAGGAGGAGAGAAGTATCTCAAACAGGTGGCGGCGTGCACAGCTATGTGCTGTTTTCTTAACTGCAGCGGGGAAGAAAATGAGCAATCAGCGAGGCTACGAGACAGTGTGGGCTTCAGAAGTAATTATATGGAAATGTTCATCTCCATTCACAGTTTAATGAGCTAAACAAGCTACCCAGCCACTTCTGTAGCTAAATCTCGCCTTTGCTACAAAACTCATTAATTTAAGTCTTTAGGAGAGGGATGCTTTTATTTTTTCCTGAATCACCAATTCTTGTGTCAGTTTTAGCTTGTTTTAACTTACGTGCTTCCTCTGGGATGTGACAAAATCTTGTCTGTGGAATAGGTTTCTTTGGGTAAATGTCAGTGCTGGACTTTTTCTCCCTGGCTAGCTTTTATATTAGTTATGCTGGTCGGGGCCAGAGCCATTTCCTGGGGAAATTAATGGCCGGCTGGGGTTAATGGCCTACAGCACTGCTCCCAGCCATCGGCTCTCCCAGCTGGTCATTAATCCCCAGGAAATGCCTCGTCCTTCTATCGTGAGTGCTTCGTCATAACAGACTTTCCAGGCCTTTTTGCTGAATGCATCTTATCAAGCCATGCAGTGCTAAATTCCACTGTTGACAAATATCACCAGTTCCTTGAAATTGGTCATACTGGCATTTATTCTTCCAGGGGGTGCACACTGCTGCCCCACGGCGTGGTGTAACACCCTGCTCAATGTGTGGCAGCACGATGAGCAGGCATCAGAGTGGGTTTAGCTGTGTGCAAGTGTATGCATTCTTAAGGCATCAGTACCTTGAGCGAGTTGTGGAAAAGATTAAGTAACTGAAGGCACTAAACTGGAGGTATTGAATTTGCTCTAAGTATGAACTTCTAAGAATCTGAGCAGGAATGTTGCTTTTACTCTTTTCTATCGTGGCCGCTATTCTTTAGTTTTAGCCTCGAGATGAGTTGTTAACACGTGGTTTGCAGGAGCCTCCTCCAGAGCTGGAAAAGATGCTTTAAATGATCATCTTGATCCTTAGGTTGCAGCCGTGAGAGCTGCATTATGCAGCGTGCTTTAAGTGCACTGTACCATCATGGCACAACTTGCTTTTCAGTGCTTTGCTCTGAAGCGTAGCAATTTTCTTGCCACTGACAGCAATGTTTCAGCTCCAGCTGATGACAGAGAATTGTAATTTGGCTGTTGTTCATCTCTCATGGTACTGAAAGATGAACAATAGCTGAAGTTTAAGCTTTTGATGCTGCAATGTGGTGGTAGCTGTTGAGATTTATAGGCCTGGTACATGCTGAGCTTCCTACAGTAGTAATTCCCAATAACTGGGACTGAGGAGATAGATTGAGTTCCACCTTGGGTGAGGGGAGTTGCAGGTCACTTCAGAATTCTTCAGTCACGTTGGTCTGTAGCTCAGTTTCTGACTGCTTGTGGAGAGTTTATCAGCTCTTAAATGACCAAATGTTCAGTGGATGTCACAAGCATGGCCCATGTGCTTTTGTATTTGGTGTTCTGGGGAATCCTTCAGTGTTTTTTCCTGGTGGTTTAAACCTAGGGTTAGGTTTTTTGTTTGTTTTCTTTGATTTTTTCATTGCCTTACACTTTCTTTGAAGGGCTTTCTTTGACCAGACCGAGAAGTCATGTTCTGACTGCATGTTTCCCAAAGGAAGGCAGAAAGTTACTATGTGATTAGTATAATTAGACAGAAATCACAAATGGTAACAAATCAAAGTAATTAATAAGTTAGTCTAGCTCTCTTTATTCCCTTTTTTTTTTTTTTTTTCTCTTAGAACTGGGTAAGAATCTTTGGTATGAGGACATCCCACATTTCCAAAAGCTAACACAAAAAAGTCTTCTGTTCACAAGCTGTTGCGGTGCTCTGGCAAGAATAATCACTAGGAGCTCTCCAAGTGTGCAGAATAGGAGAACTCATCAGGAAGCGTCAGGGATGCTTAGGGAGGCAGTGTTAGGAGGCAAGGCTTTATTTCTGTATGGATAGTAGGTGGACCAGTATCTCTATTTCAGCGGCTTAAAGTGCCGCAGCTATTAAGACTGATGACCGCTAAATACCTTGTTAATTCTTTTGAGAGTGTATCTGTTTATTTACCTTCCGAGGTTAGTTCTGGTTACACCACTGTCTAGTTACTGCCACTCCCTTTCATTAATGGGTCAGCAGAGCTTGCAAGGTGTGCTTCGTGTCTGTTCTAAAAGAAACGCTGATCTTTAAATGAGGATAAAAAAGAGCTTAAAAATTGCACCTACCTTTGAGTCTGTTTGTTTCTCGGTTGGTTTTTATTTTTTTCTTCAAAGGAAAGACTTTCTTTTAGTAGAGTTACATATATGGGAAGTCACTAATTGTAGAAGGGATGTGTTATAGCTGCTGGTCATCAGAGCTGCTCTTAAATTCTTGGGAGGCAGGGGATGGGTAGGCATGAGAAACATATTTTGTTTCTAAAACTGATGTCCTTAACGGTCTCCAAAACCTTGGCTATTACTTTCTTCAGTGTTCAGTCCATGCTGTTTGTTACTGTGAATTCTTCTGAAGACCAGTAATTGAACAGAGCTGTTTTGTTGTTTTGTTTTGAAGGTGGCAGGATATCCCCAACTGTGTTCCTTGTAACCACACTGAGGTTGGGTGGGAGATGTGTGTGGGAGAAGCAGAGCAGAGATGAAGCTCTGGGGGCTGTGTGTGCATTGGAGTGCAGGATGGGAGCTACTCCTGCTTCACTTCCACTTGAGACAACTGCTGGGAAGGGCAGGGTGTGCTGGAAGGAGACCCGGGGTGAATTTCTCAGAAGATGTGAGAATGTTATTTTGTCCCACACATGTAGAAATTTGGATTTTGGAGTTTAAAGTCAACTACAGTTGCTGTGTCGTCTTAGTTGGATTGGTGTGATGTATGTAGCTAATTCAGGGGGTGTTTTCTTCCAGCAGCATGTACATTTTTTTTTAACTTTTTTAGAAATTAGACTCCTTTTAGTATTTACACCATGTGAAGTAGTCAGAAACTTGCTTAGTCCAGCCTTAGGTGAGAAGGATGCAGGAGGTGATCCATTTTGTGTAAGTCAAACAAAGATGACCTTTTTCATACAATTAGAGGGAAGACAGCGTCATTGAATCACTGCTGCATTTTGACACTTCTGCAACTCTGTAGAGCCCCAAATGACTAAGTTGGTACTCTTCCTCTGTGAGCATCAAAGGTAAACTGCACAAACTTAAAGGCAGCGGTTGTTTTTTTCTAACAAAAAAGTCTTCTGTGATTATCCTGTAAAAGATTTCCCATTGCCCACTGCTCTCCTGCTAGAGAGCAAGAGATCAGAAACTGTTTGGTCTAATTGGTGAGTCTGTGTGACAGCGAGCTGCCTTATTTCATGTGTGGTGTAGAAATAAATGAGTGCTTAAACCCTTTGAAACGCACCACTACTGCACAAGCCATAGGCTGTAATTAAATTGAATGTGGGGTTGTATTGTCTTGTGCCCTTGGCTATAAACTTGATAACAGACCATGGTACACCCACTATTGTGTTATAAGCTGGAACCTAATTAGCTATGTTGTAGATTTTCAGTCACTTTCGAAGGCCTTCTGTTCATCCCTTTCCCGGTGTCCTTTTTTTTTTCCTTATTATTTTGCTTTTCTGTTTCAGAAGCAATAAACGCACCCTGTTTTCTGAAGGAAATCATTAAGGGCACGAAGCCAAATATGTACGTGCAAGATAATTTTTTATCGTATTTTGGATTCAAGGGACAAGTGTTAGCGATTGCGTTCTATCTGATGTAGAAGAGATTTATTAATGTTGTGATAGTAAAAATATATAATCACGTTTTCAGGGAATGCTTTGTAAGCCCCTCTCAGGCATTTAAGGGGGGAGGAGGGAAGGGATTGCAACTTCTCACAATACCTTGATCTGAAAGTAACGTTGAAAGACATGAGATTGAATTCTGTTCTTGCTGTTATTTTGGGATTATCCACATAGAAAAATGGCTCTTCCAGGCTTTTAGAAATTCGCATGCTTTTGCACTTAGCCAATTTTAGTGAGTTGATCTGAAAACCTTCAAACTTGCTAGGGACTTAATCCCTAATGAGGACAAGTGCTTTGATCTGCTCTTAGTGCCATTTTTAGTTTAGGAAATAAAGTTGCAGCACACAGATGCAGCTTGTACGTTTCCAGTAAATTCTTCATTAATTGATATGCTTTCTGACTGCGTGCATCTGTACTCTTCTGTAGCTGGGGTAGATCATTTCTATTCTGGCACAGTACTCCATCTCAGTCCCTCCACCTTAAGCATACACGCTGGTGTCTGGTGATGCTGTTGTTTGTTTGAGTTCTGCTGTTTTTTATATGGGGAGTGGGAGGCTGTGAAGTCGCAACTGTTGCACTTGGGAGCTCTAATGAGGGGGCTGCAGCTCCTGGGCTGCCCTGTAAATTGGCACCTGTGTATGCCGTTGCTACTTTTGCATCTCTGTGCCAGAAGCATAGTGCATAAATGAATGACTTCTCTAAAACACCACTGTATTTTAAGCTTCTTTTTTGTGTGTGTGTGTCCATTTGTGCGTTTAAAATTAAGGACTGCTGGAGAAATTTCCTGAGTGATTTCTCAGTTCCCTTCAGCCAAACCCTGAACTGTTTCTAAGGGCACATACATAGAAATGTGTCCGTGTGTGTATATATATAATGGATATGTATGCATTTGCTGCTTTTGCCAGTGTCGATTCCTTTCTCTCTGTTTCTAGTATGCTTCAAAAGTGGCAGGGAGCAGTCAGCAGAAGCTGGGAGGGGATTGTCCCTCTGTACTCAGCACTGGTGGGGCTGCACCTTGAGTACTGTGTTCAGTTTTGATCCCGTCACCACAAGAAAGACAGTAAGGCCCTGGAGCATGTCTGTAGAAGGGCAGCAAAGCTGTGAAGGGTCTGGAGGACAAATCTGTTGCTGAGTGGCTGAGGGAGCCGGGATTCTTCAGTCTGGAGAAGAGGAGGCTCGGAGGAGACCTCATTGCTCTCTACAACTGCCTGAAAGGAGGTTATGGTGGGGTGGGGTTCAGCTTCTTCATCCAGGTAACAGCAATAGGAGAGAGGTAATGGTCTCAAGTTGTGCCAGAGGATGTTCAGGTTGGATGTTGGGAAAAATTTCTCCTAAGAAACTGGTGAGGCAGTGGCACAAGCTGCCCAGAGAGGTGGTGGAGTTATCATCCCTGGAGGTATCATGTGGATGTGGCACTGAGGGCCGTGGTCATGGTGGGGATGGACTGATGGATGGACTGATGGATGGACTAGATGATCTTAGTGGGCTTTCCCAGTCTTAATGGTTCTATGATTCTGTTAAGGTCTGATGCCATAATACTGACCCCTTGCTCTGATTTTGAGTTATTAACTGAGAAACCCATGCCCACCTTGTAAGTGTGAGTTCTTGTTTTATACTCACAAAACATAGTTGTGCACTGTTCCTTTAGTCTTTATCTTGGATATCACAATAGATAGCTAGGAAATTAATGCAGGCCATGTTTGCTGTGTATAGTAGATGAGACTTTCTGTAGGCTTTTATCAAGTTGATTTGGAAATGTGTTGCCTTTTTCCTGTAATTATGTCTCCAACTTATGGAACTGTCCCTACATGCGTTATGGACCTGGTTCAAATTTCTACTCAAATCCTTGAAAGTGCATTTTGGTGAGAAGAAGTAAAGAGATGCTGTAAACACACGGGTTTGGGGAGGTAACTGCTCAGTAAAGAAACCTCTTAGTATCTGTGTATTTTCTATTGCCTTTTAACTTGTTAGTGCTGAAATATGCATTTTGCTGACTTTTTTTCTGAAAATGCAGCTTCTCAGAAGGATCACCTTGTCTCTAAAAATGCACGTTAATGGGTGGCAAAAAAATATGCAATAATTGGCAAACACCAGGACTATGGGGGCTGGAAAAGTACCCATCCTTGCAGGCAGAGGGAATGGTGCAAGGCTGTGCAGTCTGTGTAGAACAGACTGATGATGGTGAGAATAAGATTTCTCTCCAGCACAATCACTTGAATTTGAATGTATTTTTCAACCATGGTTTAGATGACTTAAAAAAAAAAAAAAAGAAAAAAAGAAAATCGACTTAGGAAACTGTTGCCTCTGCAAAACTGTACATGTTACATAGTTGAGGTTTGACTTTTACAAGGCAGACGCAACTTGAATACAGAGCAGGGTTCTGCCTTGCCTTTTAGGGCTTTTAATGTACTTCCTAAACGACCTGATTTCAGTTTCTATCTCTAGAAGTCCTTTCAGGTTACCTTTTATTATTATCATTATCATTATTAATTTTAAGCATGTTTTTGGAGGTGCACCTGCATCTATCTGCTGCTTTCAGAGAAAACATTGCAGGTCTTCTTGTTACTGCTTAAACAGTACTAGTATGCAAATGTTTCCTCTGAAAGTACTTCTGGACAGAAGCTGCTCCTTTCCTTGTAGGATGTTGAGAAGTGCTGGAAGTGAGGCATGCCCCAGAGCATTAAATAATGTCTCATTTTAACCAGTACGAAGTTGTTAAAATATGAATCAAGTTAAAATATGGTGACTCAGACTGTATTAAATGTAGTATGAATTATATGCTAATGTGTTGCATTGGTGAACATAAGTAGCAGTACACTACTATGTGAATGGCCAAGAGTATCTGCATGGCTCAGAGGAGGAGAACTGAATGAGTTTATTATTTATTGGGTTTTGTTTTATTTTTTGTTTGTTTTCTTTTTTTTATAAAGTTTACTGTGTTGGTTGATAGAGAAGGATTTCTCAGAAGTGAAATTTTAACCAGTCGGTTTTCCTCAGTGTGATATATTCACTTGTGGACTGCTAATATATATCTATTCGGGATCATGAATAATAAATAGCAGGCTCAACCACAGTGTGGGGTAATGATACAGCAGTGACTGCTGCAGTCACTTAACGTGAATGGAGGCTGTGCTTTAGTTCTGTTATAGAGAGGTAGTACTGCCAATATTCCTTTACATTTTGTTGCCATGTGACAGTTGGCAGCAGAGGGGGAGTCCGACAGAGTGGTGTCTGACATGGAAGTACATAGGAAGCAAAAGTGTGCCATTGAACTCCTTCATGTGAAAAAAATGGCACCTGCTCACTGTTGAATGTTTATGGAGATCAATCAGTGGATGTGAGCACAGCGAGGCAGTGGGTGGTGTGTTTCAGCAGTGGTGACAGTGAGTCACCTCCTCTAGAACATATTTTTATGAACATTGCATGCAGATTCTTGTTCACTGCTGGAGAAAATGCATAACCAATGGTGGTGACTATATTGAAAAAGAGTGTTCTGTAGCTGAGAATTTGTTCTATCAAATAGTGTTATTGTGGTCTTTGTATCTGTTGTATTTTCTGTGAAAATGAATACGATGCATTACTTCCAGAGCAACCTATATATATGTGACGTATATTTTTTAATACATCAGTATTTCTATTTATTTATATATAAACATATGTACTTACATTTTTATATATACGAAACATATTTGTACATAACATAAGTAATATAAATATTTTGTAGTATGACAGTACTTAAATATATATGCTGCATATATATATAGTAGTAGATTAGATTTCACAGGACCCATGTCCTCATTCTTGCTAAAGGAGAAAGCAAAGCAAACAAAAATTCCTTCCATGCCACTGTTTGAGCAGTGACCGAGGAGCCCTGCCCTGGGGACATGGGGCACCAGCAGCGAGGCAGCCTGTGGCTCCCTGAGGCCCTGAGGGTTTTCTTCCAGAAACCTAAATAAATATTGCAGAGGAAACCTAAAGCATTCTCATTTTTCCCCTACTGTTTATAGAAAACAAAACACTTCAGTGTAAACACACGACCTGAAAAGTTTTTATTCTCTTTAATGGCAGTGGTGTGATATAGTTGTTACCTGAGAGGGGGTAGGAGAGCAGAGGTGAGTGCTCGAACCTACCTGGAAGTAAGCAAATAGGGTTAAATAATGGGGCCAACTGGGCTTGAGGCAGAATTTGGGCGCAAGGAAAAGAGCTGGAAAAATGGAAATAGGGAAAAAGGATGAGAAGGAAAGCAAGGTGAGAAACTGTTACCAACTACCTCATTGTAACCTATCAGGTATGGACTAGATTCATTTATTTCTATCAGCATACATCTGCTGGGTCCGTTTGATGGGTTCAGAAGGTGGGAAATAATGTCTCTGAATTGGGGTTAGGACTGGAGGAGGAAATTAGGGTTGCAAAATTTGTCCTTCCTAATACTAAATAACATGTGGAGGGCACTGAAACAAGATCTGATCAAGGAAAAGATAGATCCAGGGGAGTGGCAAAGAAGAATGGTGTGCTTTATTTAAAGTAGAAATGCTAGAGGAAAACGTAGTAGAGTAGAGGGGGAAAAATCTTTGTTTTCTTCAACTTCCAAATCAATTACAAGAATCTCAGTGTGGCTCAGTTTGAGTGTGGTGTATTCTTTCCTCTTATGGAAATAGAAACCTAAAGATTTTTTTTTCCCTTAAACTTAAAAATTATCACATTTAAACAAGTCGTTGCCTACAGAGTTCTGTTTCGGAATAAGTGCTGGTTCTTGGGTATGTATCCCAAAAGGGATCCACTGTCAGCACTGTGTTAACACAGCTTCCTTGCATTGTGCTTGCTTTTATTCCTAATGACCAATAAACTAGTTTCCTCCAGCTCCTTGAAATACTCCTTGTAAACTCAAGTGTTCAGGCCAGTTTCTCATTTACTTCTTATTAAACCTCAGTGAGGAAGTTGGGAAAACATGGTTTTGATCAAAGCACTGTATAAACTGGTGATCTACCCCATTCATCTGTAAGCTTCTTCATATAATTCCTCAAGAGAACCCCAAGTCCCCCAAGGGTCAGTCTTGGGACCGGTGTTCTTCAACATCTTCATCAATGATGTAGATGATGGAATTGAGTACACCCTCAGCAAGTTTGCAGATGACACCAAGCTGAGTGGTGCAGTCAATACATTGGAGGGCAGGGAAGCCATCCGGAGGGATCTGGGCAGGCTGGAGTAGTGTGCCCACGTGAACCTAATGAGGTTCAACAAGGCCAAGTGCAAGGTGCTACACTTGGGCCAGCTCAATCCCAGGTATTTATACAGACTGGGGGAAGAACTGCTGGAGGGCAGCCCTGCGGAGAAGGACTTGGGAGTCCTTGTGCCAAATATATCTTGGGCTGCATTAAAAAAGGAGTGGCCAGCAGGGATGCTTGCATTCTCGTGGTGCAGTTAGTTTATGTCATATATCACAGCTTTAAATGGTTCAGTGGTATGCTTACTCAAAACGTGTTGGTTTTGCCCCTAAAGAAACAATTGCAAGGTCCTAACTCCAAGAAAGCAGGAATTTCTTGTTAGTTCTGCTGGCGGATGGCTGGATGCTGGCTTTCAGCACGTAATTCTTTAGTAGTTAAGCTGCTATCATACAACAGTCCATTTTTCTTAAAACTATTTGAAACTTTTTTACAGTCTCTTTTCAGATCTCTCTTCTATCAAGTTTCTGCTTGTGCGTCTCAATGAGTAGAAGACCTCAGAACAGTATTTACAGCATCTGCGTCCACGCTTTATATGTGTAACTGAACAAGATACATAATCATGCGCTCTATTATAACTCTATTCAAGGAGAGGTGTTTATCTGCTCTGCTTATGGTTAGCCATGGCAGGCAGATGCCTTGAGCGCTGCTGCAAATCAGCAGCATTGTTTTGGAGGCACTGTTGAATATGCTGTTTTTGTTGTGCGATTTGAATGAAAGCTGTTTGTTTTGTCGAGGGGAAAATGAAGCCCATGAGAAATAGCTGCCACAACACTGAAGCTCCCTGGAACCAGTGGGACCATCCCCCAGGTGTGAGGCTGCGCTTCAGGAGCTCGGGATGGAAGTGCTAGGTGACTGAGAATGCTGATAAGAGATGTTAATCAGCGTCACTAGAAGCAGGGTGGGGAAGGAAGACCTCAGCCATTGTAATGGGAAGTCGTTAGCCATTCTGTGCCCTCTTGAGGCCCCAACTGGAGCAGTGCATCCAGGCCTGGGGCCCCCAGCACAAGAAAGACACAGAGCTGTTGAAATAGGTCCAAAGGAGGGCCAGGGCCATGAAGAACATCAAAGGGACAGAGCACCTCTCCTATGAAGAAAGGCTGAGGGAGCTGCACTTGTTCAGCTTGCACAAGAGAAGGCTCCAAGGAGTCCTCATTGCAGCTTTCCAGTACTCAAAGGGAACTTACAAACAAAAGGGAGTCCAACTTCTTACATGGTCTGAAAGTTGTTGGACAAGGGGAATGGTTTTCAGCTAGAAGATGGGAGATTTAGGTTAGATGTTATGTAGAAATTCTTTACTCAGAGGATGGTAAGATATGGAAACAGATTGACAAGAGAAGCTGTGGGTGCCACATCCCTAGAGGTGCTCAGATCCAGGTTGGAAGGGGTCCTGGGCAGCTGAGCTGCTGGGTGGCAGCCCTGCCCACGGCAGAGGGGTGAGACTGGATGGATCCCCTCCAACCTAAATTCTTAAAGCAGCTTTCATGTGACTTACATGAAAGACAGCAGTGTCAGTTGGAATCCTAGTGGGTCAGTGTCCTCCTGACAGAGGAGTGCAGCACAAATGACACTGTCACCCTTGCTGGCAGCGAGGCTGGGAGGAGGAGCTGCCTATGTCCCATTGGCAAGATCCCCTGTGGTGAGCTGGCTGCGGCTCTGACCCCACCACATTGCCATCAAGGTGGGCTGCTGGGCTGGGAGCTGGATGTGAGCTAAACGCAGCTCCTGCACCAATTTAAGTGGAAAAACGAGAGTAATGGCCAAATTTGTTGTCTTCATGGTTTTTACTTGCCATGAAAAATAGCTCTTTGCTTCTCCATCCTCCTGGCTTTACTATCTCCTCAGTATAACTCCTCTGACTTTTACTGATGGCTTCTTGTGCCTAATCATTTCTTAATAAAGCAGGGGGCTATACTTTATTCTGTCCTGCACGGGCTTCTTTTTGTCGCTCATTCTTGTTTTCCTTCCACTCTGTTTCCACTCCAGGCAAAAATTACTTCCAGCTGAGAAGGGCTGGATGCGTGTCATTCCTCCGCAGTTGTAAACGGCCCCACAATTTTGCTTGCAAACATCAGAACTCATTTCCTATGTGCACATCCCGTTTTCTCACCTTGTGTGCATGTGAGGGAGGTCGTTCACGGCCAGACCCCAGGGCTGGCTGTTCCAGTCCTCCCATCCCCAGGCCAGCAACCAGGAGCAGGTGTCAGTGGAGACTGGGAAATGGGCAAGGAGGGCATGCTTGTGGTGGTCTCAGGTATTTCTCATGTGGGTGCTATAAAATCACCAATTTCCCTCTGAGGTATATATGGCATTTGTAATTAAAAGATCAGATATTAACACAATAGCATTCAGTCTGTGGGATGAATGGACCCCTTTGCATTTTCTTCTCAGTCTGTTTTGATGGGAATGTTGATTGCAGACAAGGCAAACTTGTTTGTGCTTTGTTCATTAGTAACAAACCATAAACTGGCCTGCCTCCCCTCCCCACAGGCAAGACACTTGAAGAGATGCCAGACAATTAAACTACTTAAGGCAGTAATTACAGTCAAATATACAACAAAAATAAAATCACTGCACAGGGTTGATTTTTTTTTTTCAGTGTTCTGTTTTGTTCTCTCCATTTATTAAACCACCTCACAACTGAACAGGAATGTCTCAGTTGGTGGTACCAAAGTACAGATGTTCAGAGAAGCTGTGGTGCCCCATCCCTGGAGGCACTCAAGGCCAGGTTGGATGGGGCCCTGGGCAGCTGAGCTGCTGGGTGGCAGCACTGCCCACGGCACAGGGTGGGACTGGGTGGGCTTTAATTTCTCTTTCAACACAATCCATTTTGTGATGGTTCCTAAAGTGTGCAACAAGCTTCCTTGGGGTCAACTGGGCATTTATCAGCCTCATTGATGGTCTTGTGGGAAATGCGTTGCAGCACTGAAATTCTGCTAGTTTGATGCATGGTGTTCAGTTTATAGGGCTGGCACCTCCCTGACTCTTAGCAGAGGTGTGATACCAGTAGTCTCCTGAAACCTTTCCTTTCTCACTTTCCTGGTTCCTGTTGCACATGGCAGAGCGTTCCTCAGGATGCTGAGGAAGGGAAGGCTGAATTAGGCTGAGCCACTTAATCCTGACTTGCTTTCAAATGTTTAAATGTACCTGGTGCATTTTAAAATTCTGAAATGAGTGTCCACAAGCTTGACTCGCTGTGAGCCTATTTAATGAGCTGGCGTCCTGCAACATTGTGTTGCACCAGCTCAACGTATATAAGTGAAATTCTTAGTGACTTCAGTATTCCAGATAAAGTGCACTTTAAAAAGAAAGAAACGGAGCTGTAATGAGATCCAGCTGGTGTACATAAACCTTTCACATTGCATTACATAATTAAGTTGGTAAGTAATGTATGGGGGAAAATTCTTGTTGCTTATTCTTTTGTACTGGAGTTTTACAAGGCTGTATAAATACTGTAAGTATTTAATGGGGGAAAAGTGGGATTAAAAGCAAACGGCAGAAGATGGATGGTACAATAACATCATAAAACAAGCGAGCAGTATTACCCTTGTGGTATTTGGTATTAAATAACTGAAACTTGGCAGTGTGCTGTGCATTGACATTGCTCTCGTAAGATCATTTTCTAATTGATCGCTTTGGTTAACATGATTGCTTTAAAGGTAAATTGGTTTATGCTGAACAATGCCAGAGCGCGAATTCCCTCTGGTTTTGGCCAGCCTTTTTTATTCAGCGAAATCTACACCGCTGTGGTATTCAAAGCAGGGTACGAGCTCCTGGGCTCCTTACCATAACTTAACAACCTGTTCTGCTTTTAACAAACTGTAATTACAGAAACATAAACTACATCTTCATTTATTTCAACTGTAGAGCATGGGAGAGGAATGTGGGAAGGAATTCTTTGTACCGCTGTGAATTTAGTTGCCTACCTTGCAGTTGTTTCATAAACATCCTCGAAAGCTTCTGAAAATACTGAATGTGGAATGTGCCAAAAATGGTTAAAACACCAGACTCTGTCCTCTGGCAGGCAAGCCCTGGCAAATCTTAGCTTGATGCTGCTGCCCTCGGCTGCCCTCCTTCGCAGAAGGCTTTTGCTCTCTTGCAGAGTCAGCAGAAGGCACCTGGGCTTCAGCAGCTGCACCAAGCCCTGGTCAGTGGATTTCACAGGGTTGCTGTTGTCACTGTGGATGGGCACTGCTCTGCCCGGCTGGTGACGGGGCATGCACAAGGCACGGGCACGTGGTCAGCTCTGCCGGCACTGCCCCCTGGCAGTGACCCCAGGGAGAAGAGCGGTGAGAAGGAGCCATCCCAAATTGCACAGCTGTTTGCTGAGTGATGGTGAGTCGGAGCCCTCAGCTATCCTCATTTAAAAAGGGTGGTCAGGCATGTATCGTAGCAAATTTAAAGCTTAGGCTGTTATTCTGGTGAGAAGTCTAATTTACCGTAATTGTCTTTTTTTAATAATGAGCTGATCCATTTGAGATGTCTCAGTAACCATTACCCAGTTAAGATGATGGCTTAATTTGGAGCTCCTGTTACGGGTGTGGGCATGCTGGCCTGGAGCTGCTTGGGCTGGGCACTGCGGTGTGATGCTTTAAGGCTGCGGAGAGTGACTTTTGAACTGCACAGAAACTTTCACTGACTTGCATGGGAGCTATTCAATGAGAGGTGAAAGGAGCACTCAGGATATGAGTGAACACAAATATCTTCTGGTTTTGTGGGTTTGTAAGTTCCCATAAATCAGTCAGCAAGTTCCCAGTTGTTGTGACAACTGCATGTCTTGTGCTCAGGCACTGCAGCCACCACAAACCCCAGCGAAGGCTGCAGTCAGCCCATAAGGAGCAGCAAGGCAGATAAGAGGCATTTTAAACACAGAGCACAGTCTGGCAGGTTTTTGCCTTTTTTTTCAGACTGTCAGTGCACCAACAGACTCTTAAAACTACCCTCCCTCTCCTCCATGTCTTGCTGCTTAAATCAAGCAACAAAAATCCGTAGAGGGATTTTCTGGGAGAAATGAGATGAAAGCTTTTATGGGCTTGTTTGTAAGTATTCCATAGAATCATAGAATGGCTTGGTTTGGAGGGGACCTTAAAGATCATCCAGTTCTAACCCTCTGCTGTGTGCAGGCAAAAGATTGGACTTAGTATTTTGTGCTTCTTGGTTCTAAGGAAATGCTCACGTTAATGAGCATTTATGGTGAAACGTGGAAAAGAAATGGAACAGAAGTGGGATGATCTGTGAGCTCCCACTTTCTTCTGTCTGCTGCAGGAGCTTGGGTCCCCATGGCACAGCAGCCAGTCCTTCAGCTTCCTGTCCTGCCCAGTGGGATCCCTATCCAAGGATCCGGGACTGACCCTGTGTGGCTCCAGAGTGGGGAGACTGCAGCACAAACAAGAGGCACTCTGTTCTGCATCATGGATGCACTCTGATTAAACCCCATAGTTAGGAGACTGGACATACTGATATTCTCTTTTTCACTGAGCAACAGCATAGACACCCAGACATCTGCAAGCTAGCAGATTTGATCTGTGTTCCTAAGGATTAAGAAATTCTGGTTGTGTATAAATTTGCTGTCTGAATGTGAAGCTTGATTTATGAAGGGTGTCTTGCCTCTTGTAACTAGCATGACTTCCCTTTCTGTAGGACTGTAAGGCAGATGTTCTGATTTCTTCAGTACGCTGTCCTTAACATGATTTTTCCTCATCTTCCCTACTACCTACTTAGTTGCTGAAGTTGTTCAACTGAAATGCAATAATCTGTATTTTCCTTAGCATTTGGGCCTAATGCTGGCTGGATTTCCAAAAATGCAAAGCAAGGCATGCATTTGTTCTGCACTGTTCAGGAGCTATCTAAAATACTCGGAAGCATGTGGTGGTTCTTATTTTTGTTCCGTTTCCTCAATCCGCTGTTACAAGTGCACTTTCTCTTGCTAATCTTCTGCCTGAAATACTCTTTGTTCAGGAAAGCAAGTCTATTTCTGTTGTAATCAGGGCTAAGAATTCAGCTGCAGGGTCACTCTGGCACTGCAGAGTTCACTGACCACGTTTTGCTGCTGGCAGTCCCAGCTTTGGCCCCTTTACACAGATCAATGCCAGGCTAACCCCATTTATTACTACTACTGAATCAGAGCTCTGCTGCTCCTATTTAATTTAGCTCAAAATAGACATAATGCAAACAAGCGTCGGCATGGCAAAAAAGCTAGAAGAAGGGGAGGAAGAAAAAAGGCATGCAGTTGTTTAGGTTTTGTATGTTGTTTTTTTGAATTGGATAGTATACGGTGCCAGGCTTCAGATGGGAGGAATTAGTTTGCACTGTATTATTAAACTCTTCATAAAAAATAATAGTCATCGCTGATTCTGATCTCATCTGATCACTGGTGCAGTGGAGTTTGTCTGGCTATCTGTCTGTCTTCCATTTCCTTTTTGTGTTTAAGAACATTTTCTAGTATAACATCTACTGCTTCAGCTTAGGCACACATTCTGATTTCCTCTGGGTTTTGTAGTCCCACTGATGGTATTCCCGATTTGCGTTGCGTTGGTCACATGAGGTGAACCTCCATCTTTACTACTGGGTACTCTCCACCAGTTACCTCTGCTTCAACCTTATAGAAACTCCCAGACTGGCTTGTTGTCAGGTGAAGTTCCTACTGGCAGGAATGCTGTTCTTGGTGAAGGTACCTGGTGTTGAGCCCTTTGTGAGACCTATCATGGTGAGGTGGGTTACAAGGTTTTCTTTAAGCGATTTGGTCAGGTAACACTGCTGTGGCTATCGCACTTTGTGACTGCACTTATAATTATTTTTCTGTAGCTGTGGCACACCTCAGTCTGTGAAAACATTGGGATCTTGAGGACGTTACTTGGAGCTGAGATGACAGGACCTTTATTGCATGGTTGGCAACCCGCCACTGTTTCCAGCTAGGACTGGATTTATAAATTCCACTGCCACACCTCATTCCACACGGCTTTCAAATATGTGGAGTAAGGCACACACATACTCACTGCTTGTTGTCTCTTGGGATGCAGCCGTGTTCCCTCTGCAAGGCAGCAAGGGTGGAAATCCTGAGATTTAGTGCTTCTGATGAAACAAAGCAATCCCATCCTTCCACTCCACTTTTTCCCTAACTCATCCCCTTCAGTTCTGCAGCTCCAGGGCACTGTTCAGCAGAAATCAAGTGTTCAGTGTGGGTATGTCTATAATGGGATTTAAAATGACAGCCGTGAGACAAATCCATAATTTAGGAATTGTTGAAGTTAATTTCTGTCCCCTCTACTAGATCATCATCACAGATCTTTTGAAACTTTTCCTGTTTGCTCCAAGTGCTCTTACTTTCATCATTACAATTCAGCTGTTCCTGAAGGCAAGCTTTTGTTCCATAGAGGAGACCAAAGCAAAACTTAAACATTTTTTGTGTTTCACCACCCTTCTCCACCCTCTTGCAAATTAAATGCCTCCTTCTCCAGCCTACCCTTTTCTCCTCTGGCAGGGCTCTGTCGCCCCAACAAGGCAAGCTTTGTCTCCCCTCTCCCACTTCCAGCACATGCTTGGCCTCCCCATTGCCTTCTGTTTTTGCCTCTTGGAGACCCTGCAGTCTCCCTGCTTTCCTGCCCAGTATGCTGGAACAGAGCTGCTAGTGTCCTGTACCATGTCCCTGGACACAAGGTGGGCAGCACATCAAGTCCTAGACTTTCTGGTCTTCCCCCCAAATCTTTTGCAGGATTATCTTCCAGATTTAATCTGGAACTGCTCTTTCAACACCTTGAGTTGCATCACTATGTGACTGTCCCTTCATGAGCTGTCAAGTCTTCCTCGTGTGGTGCGTCCTTCCACTTCTCAGGTGTCTGTTGAAAGTTAGTGGTTTTGTTTTGGTTTTTATTCACATTAAGGCAGGACTTTCGTGAAGATCACCCTAAGTGTTGACAGCCCACTGCGTGGTGCATTTGATGAGTGTTCTCCACAGTGCACGATGGTTTGTTCCCTGTGTGCCTGGGAAAAGCCTCTGATGGTGTGTATTTGATAAATAAGGGACAGGGTCTGAAAATCATTGGTTGCTTATTTATGGTGTGGTTTGCTTTTTCTTTTTTCTTTTTGTGGTTTTGTTTGTTTTGGTTTCATTTGTTTGTTTTGTTTTAGGTAGAGGTAGGATTCTGTTCCTATACTTAGTGTAAAAACATTTTTTTTAACTCATTTTTTTTTCCTTGGAAATCAAGCTGATTTTGCTATATTAGGTCATTTACATTTGATTGGAAATCAAATGAATTTTGATGCATGAGGACTGCTCTGAAAGTAATGCCTCCTATTTTGTGATGTCGGACCATAACATCAGAGGCAGACATTGGTGGGATGTCAATAGAGGTTGAACCTTTCCGCCAATGTTCTGTTACATGTTGTTGCCATGTGACAGATGGCAGCAGAGGGGCAGTCTGATGGAATGGGTCTGACATGGAAGTGTGTAAGAAGCAACAGTGTGTCACTGAATTCCTCTGTGTGGAAAGACATGGCACTCACTGACATTCACTGACTCTTGCTGAACATCTGGTGGTACATTTCAGTGGTGGCAACAGTGACAAGCACCATTTGGACAGCCACATATATCTGTAACACCATGTAATGATTTATGTGTATATTAGAGAAGTTAAAAGTCAGTAACTAAAGAAAGTCAAGGTGGACATTTTTTGTTGAGTGACAGATGTGGTCTTTAATGTTTCTTTAGACATTTGCAGTTCCTTTTGTTGTCCAACGAATGGCACTTCGTGAGTTTAGTAATAACCAAAGCCAGACTCAGAAACAGACCGTGCAAAGTTAATGAATATTATGTGAAACTTCTGATATTCCGAGGATGTGTGTGTGGTCTATTGCAGTGACAGACCTAGCAGAAGTTTTTTAGTATGAAATCGAGAATTTGCTTTGCTAGTTAGCAGAAACCATTCTGTCTAAAACTAGTTAACCAGCTGCCACTTCATGAAGTTGGCTATAGCAATGATGGCTTCAGTGTGCATACTACACATGGTTGTATAGGTTTGTGGTTAATCTACCCTTGTGGGCAAAAAACCCTAAAATTAGCTGGCAAATGGGTGTTTTTATTATATGAGCTACTGTGACTACTTGGAGGAATCCCTACAGGTCTGAAAACAATAATAATCAAAATTGTATTTCTTAGCCTTGGATCCAGAAGTATCTTTTACACATAATGGAATCAAATGAACCAAATCTAAAGTATCCTTTGTTCCTATGCCATATGTTCACTGCCTTGCCAAGCACACTTCTCTCCTTCTAGAGCGGGATCCTGTGTTCTCCTCTCCTCAAATCCTGCCCTCCACACTTCATGACAAAGTCACTGCTTGACGATAGTTTGTATATACTATTCCTCTTCTCTTTTCATCCCTAAGTGTTTTCTCAATGTTAAAGAAAACTTCAGAAAAACAGAGAAGAGGTAAAAACAAACTAAAAAGTACTGCATTAATGAAGTCTTTTAAGTTTAACTGAGGACTTCAGCCCCTTTCCACTAGCTGCCCCAAAGCATACCTACTCCTGTGAGGGCTTTAAAATCCAAAGAGCACCAAGGTTTTGGTGTGGGGCAGGGTTAGGAATGTGTCTGGGTGGCTGAGGGCTTTCTACTCAGCTACTGTATGTGGTGGTGTGTCCATGGCCTGCTAGAAGGGACACCTCAACCATTCTGTGCCACTTCATTTATGTGCCTTCAATATAAGCCCTATTCCTCTCCCAGCGCCTGTATGTTGTCATGCCACCTGTCCCAAGGTATTAAGTAACCTACGCGCATTTTGAAATAGCTAATGATAAATAAGGCGATTTCTCTCATGATAGTGCTTGGACTTTTTCATTCTCCTGCTTATTATGAAACATGTAGGCTGATAATTTTAATGAGAGTTACAAGAGGAGAGAGAAACTTTTAGCCAGCCCTGGAAATGCATGGGATCATTTTAAAGCTGAGTAATCTCTCCTTATTGCACTCTGCGTTAACCAGGACTTCTGAAAAGCCTGTTGTTTCAGTAAGTTTGGTCTTTATCATTTCCTTCACCCTCTCGGTGGTCTCTGTCACTCTGACAGGTTTTCAGAAGAGCATCTTTTTTTTGAGATGGCACCGCTGCTTTGCTTCGGTCAGCGCTGGGAGGGGAAATGGGCAATAGAGAGGGGGAAAACCCTGTGACAGGGGAGGACTCCTGAAGGATGATCCTTTTTGGCTATAGTGTTGCATTTCATCCTTCGTGGAATAAGGAATGTATAATTTTGCATTGCAATTTTTCATGGTGTTTCTAATTCCATACCAGCTGGAACTGTAACTGTCAAACTTGCAATTTTGTTAACGTCTTAATTGTAAATTAGATAATTACAAAGGTATTGTCTTAAAGTTCTTTTGTGTCTTTTTTTCCTGCTGTGAGGTTATAGATGAAGCTATCTGTCTATTATATTGTCTAACCTCATAATTACTAAATGGATGCAGTGTCTTTAAAATTACGATTCAGGCTGAGAATATTTTATTATTTGTTGCTGCAAGAAACATCTGGAGAGTGCTTAGAGCTCAAGTGCATTACAGTGTTTTGTGGACACAGTTTTATTGCATTCTTAGGATTTGTCCCTTTCATATGGCAGGAGGAGCTAACAGAGGCACTTTTTTTTTTTTTTCTGAAGGTGATTCCAGATATAGAATTCTTCAGACTATGTGAAGGTGGTTCTTTCTGTTGGCTGTTTGTTCAGTCTGAAGTCTGAAGTAGATAATGTTTTGTTAATATGTCCAAAAATGCATCTTCTCCATATGGGTCAGTATTATCTCTTTGTGCTCCTGGGCAAATTAATAAAACAAATTTTAAAAGTGCAAAGGAAAGCAGGCGGCTGGCTGATTCAAAGGGTGAGGCTATGTTTTTCATCACCACCCTTTCAAAGCCTCTCTGAATCAAAAGAACCATTGGATTGCGAAGGCAAGACCTATGCCACACCAGAAGCTCCCAGTTCAGCAATTTTCCCAGGGTAAAATTATAACTCATGTTTCCTCAGCACAGGCTGTAACTGGCAGCGTTCCTTCTACTTCTAAGGGTGAAATTGCTGGGGGGAGAACAGACATCTAATGTGCCTCTGGAAGTTTTACAATGGGTGTTAGCCTGGCTTTCTGAAAAGGGAGATGTTCCTCTGGAACATACCCAAGGGCAGGTGCTATTCAAACTGTAGTGTAAATTAACTTTAAATGAAGTAGTGTGGGCTTATTTCTGTTGGGGTTGTGAGTCAAATTTGCAGAAAAGGCCCATTTTTCAAATTCTGACAGTTAATGACAATCTTCCAGTTATCCCACTGTAGTCTGCATTCTTATGAGTCTTTAAAATCTTCAGATATGACTGCAATTCGAGATATTAATCTTTGTTCATGTACTGATAGGATCTTAACTCACAAATAAAACAGCCGATTTTAGCAATGCTTGTATTTTGGTGTTTCTTCTCACCGGGAGATTATTGGACAAATTGCAGACTCAAGAAGAATGTAGCCAGTTGGTTTTTCTCCCTGCTCAAATTTTGACACCACCTTCAAGGAGTTGTTTAACTTTGCATTCAAATGTACCTGCATGGTCTTGGCAAAGAGAAGCTCTTTCCTTTTTAAACCCAGGAAGGAGCGTTGTGTTGCTTGTTTCTTTTTTTTTTTTTTTTTTTCCCTCTTGTGTTATTCATATGTAAAGATTCTTACAGAATGTGCTCATAGTGCCTGCTGGAAGTGGATGAAGGGCCTGAGTGAGAAGTATGACT
The DNA here is from genome assembly GCA_013399175.1 of Odontophorus gujanensis. Classification (NCBI taxonomy): domain Eukaryota; kingdom Metazoa; phylum Chordata; class Aves; order Galliformes; family Odontophoridae; genus Odontophorus; species Odontophorus gujanensis. The sequence continues at coordinate 39,889 of VXAB01002507.1, read as the reverse complement.
GAAATTATTTAGTCACCTTAACCTATGGAGTGTCCACTTGGGAGGAGTAGATGGCAGATTACTGTGCTCAGAGCTGCTCCTTCCCACCTTCATGCCTGACCTGAACTCTGCATACCACTCAGGGCCAAGGTGGCTGTGGTATGGCATCAGTGCAGCAGGAGCTGTTAGCTGTTCTGTGCTGGGCTACTCCCAGCCTGGGAACAGCTGCCCAGGTGGCTGCCTTTTCTAGGAAGGAGGTGCAGGCTCCAGAGGAGTCCCAGGGCATGTACCTTGTCTTCAGAGGCACTACACTTCACGCAGTCAGGATATGGTGGTCCATGGTGTTTGGATCAAGACCACTGCTGGAACAGCTAAGGTCTTGTTTGAAGGAGAACCGGTCTGTTATCTCCTCTCTGTCAATAGGCACAACTTCTTTGTGTGCTTGCTTTCATGCAGTTATGGGTAAATTCATCCTCTTTCTGCTATCTGAGGTTTGATAGAGGTAAGAGAAGTGAGTGATCTATTTTCTGGGTTTAAAGGAAAGTAAATGAATCTATCCTTTGGGCAGTGAAGCAAAGGCTTTTGTATCAGCTGGAGTGTTGTGGTCAGGGCTGCCAAGCTGTGCAAGGCTCCTAAGGCCTGGCAACCTCTTTTCCAGGGACTCTTCATCTCTGTAAAAACGTTTCCTTTTATTAAAATAAATAAAAATTATTGCATGAATATGTCCAAGATAACAGTAGTCTCTCTCCATCAAGGCTGAGGAATCTGTTGGCAATTGGTGGTTTGTATCAGTTCCTGCAGTACCTGACAGGATCCACTTTCTGTCTGTGAGAGCAAAGACATGAGAAGAGGGGCCTGGCTATGCATGTCTTTAAGTATTAGGGGCTGGGCACGTGTAGTTAGAGGTGGCTCAGGCTGGGAGGGCTGCTCTTCCATTTGGTCACTCCTAAACCAGTGTTGTTGTCAGTTTGAATAGAAGCTGGTGCAGAAGAAATCAGCTCCTAGCGGAACAAATGGTCTAAAATTACAGGCACCTGGCCTATCCCTATTGTAGGACTCCATTAGAGGCAGTGCAGCAGGTCTGCTGGCCTTTGGTCTGGTGCCCTCCTTCATCCTCCCAAAGGGTTACGGGATGGTTTTGCTGGCCGCGTTCTGTGTTGTGCACCCTGTGATTATACAGTGTTGGGTGGGCAATTGTGTGCTGTGTAGTAATTGAGAGCAGCTTTCAAATCCGGTTTTGCTTGTAAATTAAATTGCCACTTTTCCCGAGCAAGAGTCCAACCAGCAGCAAGTCTGAAGACCATAGAAGTCTGCTTCCATTACGGAAAGCAAAGTGGCTAGTGGCTGTGTGCCAGAGGAGATGATGCACCTGGGCTTGACCCCCACATTTAACATGGATTCTATTTTAATAGTGTGTTGGGTTGCATATATGCAGAAAATCCAGCCTGAGTTATGGGCTTAGGTCAAGTCCTGCATCAGCCACAGTTACCACTGGCTTGACCAATGTTTAAAGGGTGTACACAGGATGAAGAGGGTAGGGCATACAGAGGTATAGAGCTTTACTTACAGTGCTTGAATTTAACAAATGAAAGCATTTGGTCTGGCCTCACTAACGGTTACCCAAACAAGCAAGGAATTGAGTTAATCTTCCATAAAAAATGCAAACTTTAGAATATCCTGGGGGGCAGTAGTAAACTTTTGCATGCGGTTTCAAGGCCTAGAGGAATCTTCAGAAAAGTTTCTGGGAACCTAAAGAGGGAAATCCTGTCTCTGTAAACTTGACTTTTTCTAGATTTTGGATTTTCCTAATGCTGCAGTGATGGTATAAGCATAGCTCCTGCCCTTATTCCTAAAACCTCCTTCTCAAATTAATTAGAGATTTTCTTAAGTTCTCAGTGGCCAGTCTATGATGAAATTGTGGTTAAAGCTGTTCTGCTGAAGTTAGTTGTGTGCTGCAGGCTCAACTACAGTCTACCTGCATTTTGGGGTTTTCAGAGTGTCTTCAAGCTCCTGTCCAAGGGCACTTTTCACTGTCCTGAACCTCTAGGTAGGCAGTGCTCTTTGTCCAGCAGAAATATCCCACAGATCATCCCGTAATTCTTGCCTTGCCCCTGGTTCTCTGCACTTGTGGCATTTATTCTAGGTCTGATCAGCTCTGATGAAGACCCAACAAGACTCATTGTGCCAAGGAAATGCAACCATGTTCTCTCCGGTGCATGCAGCACGTTGCAGGCTGGTGTGCCCAGCTGGTCCTGCATCCAGTGGAGGAAGCTGTGAGAGTAGCAAGTAGGATGTGGAGCAAGGGAGACTCGTCTTGAGGGCCCACAGGGGCCAGCATCTCTGGGACAAGGAGGACATGGCAGTTGAAATTTTCCTGTCAGGTAAGTGCTCCGCTCAGCTTTGCAGTTTGGGTCATTGCATGATACAGAGTATCTCACTTCCAGGAGTTGGTTTCAGCCATATCTTTATCTGTTGATGTCCTCGACTGTATTCCCTGGCTATGATACCCTCTGAGTATCTCTGTCTTTTCTCAGGCGGTCACGTCATGCACCTTGGTATGAAATGCATTGATGTCAGTATTTCTGCAAATTGTACTGAGTTCTGCAGACATGGCTCTGGCTGTGGGCAGAGTGAGCTGCTGCTTGGTGAAGCAGTTGGTCTTGTGCTGCAGTCATGCTTCAGCATCTCAGAAAAACCGTCCTGACTTCTCAAGCTCGCTATTGTACTTGACTGTCTTGTATAGAATAATTCGGTCTTCCATCACATGTTGACAGGCATTCAGGATGTAAAATGAGGTTTTTCCTCCAGAGATCTAAAATAATTCTTCTACTACTACCACTGAGTCTCAGGGGGCCTAGTATCTCAACTTACTGTGGCACTAAATTGCATCTGATGGTGTTTGGGGCCTGTCTCTCACACAGCACTCAAACAATTGTTTTGGAGTTTTGCTTTATAAACGTAATTCTTAATGTTCAGAGTCAGCAGTCTAAAGCTTGCAGCTGCAAGGGAAAGAGCATTCATATTATATTGATGAAAGGCAAAACATTACAGCACAATCGGCAGATTTTTGCCAGAGAAAGTGATGCACTCTTTGTTTTGCAGACCTGATGGCACCACTACAGCCCGAACACTTCCTCAGTGAGCTACCATCAGTGTAAAGAAGAAGAGGAAAGAGAAAGAGCATTGATATGTGTGAAGTGCAAAAAGTGTAAAGACTTTTTGCAAAGTGCCTGAGACGCTTCTTTGTGTCTGTTCTTCAGAATGAAGGTGAAAAGAAGGCACCACCATGACACTTAGGAGACTGAAAAGCATCTGACATACCCTGTGCTGTGTGTGGTCATCTCTGAGCACCTTGCTGGGCTGTCTGAGGGGCCAGTGCAAACTGGTGTTCTCCGTGGACGTGGTGTACTGTGGCCAAAGCCAAGAGAGCACATTGTGAAGAATGCACTGGCCATGGAAGATTCCAGGGATGGGTTTTCCCCTTCCAGCAGAACAAGCTTCCCGGACACTTAGCCTTGTATCTCTTTTGTGCTTGTTACCCCTTCCAGAAGAGTTGTTTGTACTCTGCTGATAGTGTTTATATTGAATAAATGCTTTCTCCAGCCTCTTTGTTGTGGTGACTGTTTCTGCTGAACTGAAAAAAAGTGGAGGGTACTTGCTTAAGCATTGTGGTGAGACATGGTTATGATTTTTTTTTAATCTTTAATGAAATGTTTATTTTGAAAAAAGTGTCTCCTCAGAATGAGGACACTTCTGCAGGAGCCAAATCAGAGTCATCTTAATGTTCCCGGTATGCATGAGGGACTTGAAGCAGGGTTTTGTGCATCCCCACAGGCTCCCATCAGGATTAGCCCACTGTTATTTCAGAGTCAAGCTTTGAGATTTGAATAGTTCTGCTACGTACTGAAGGAAAAAGCCCTTGTGCCTCTAACTTTGGAAGATTTTTAGGTGTTTGGATTCGTTTTCCGCACAGTGGGATATGTACATTCAGCGATGTTTCTGCTGGGAATTGCTGACTATGCTGACTACTTTTGTCACTTCAGGTGGTTACTCGACACAAAGCTGTGAAGAGAAACATCTCTTAGGGCTTTCTATTGTAAAAATACGATTGGTTACGTTACAACAAACTGTTGCACGATTATCATTTCTTCTGGCCTGCCTAGATGAGACAAGTTGTCCTCACCTCCCCCCGAAAAGTCCAAGAATGTTTGAAGTATGTAACTTTGACTTTTTCAACAGGGATATTTGTTTGAATTGTAACAGGGAGGATACAATATTTTTACAGTTTGGTACAAAGACTAGAGCTGAAGCATACTGTGTAGCATTTATACATTCCTTCTTGAACTGGGCTGGCTCATGGACAGTGTGTTTGCTGTATTAACCCTGGCCAGATATGCCTTGACTGGCAGCCTGAGATGATCCTCTTGGTTATGGGAGTTAAGTAGATGCTTAGCACTTGAATGTTGATCCTCCAGTGAGTGAGCTTGGGTTGTCTTGTAGCAGTGTGGTTTTTGTCAAGGTTCTTGGCTTAAGAAGGGAACTGAAATGACTTTGCCTAAGACCACAGAAGTGTAAATAACACTTCTGAAACCACTTCTAATCATAGCAACCTAACATGAGCAAATGTTTTCAGGGGAGAAGGAAGCCTCTTGTCTCTTTGATTTTGTACACTTAGCAGTACATTTTAGTACCTCTTATTCTTCAGATATCTCTTATTTCTTCCACTTGTCACCAGGTCGCATGGTTCCTGTGTTGTTCTTTGGTAGATCGGATGTACTGGTGCACATCTCAGCCCTACAACTGTGGTTTTTTCAGCCTGGACGCAAATGTTTATTCTTTAATAATACTATTTAACAGAGTTGGTGAGAAAGAAAAAGAAAAAAAAAGAAAAAAGAAACCAGGGAGGAGAGGAGATCTGAAAGGTTTCCACCATGATCCTCAGTACCATTTGGTAGAAAGTCTTCTTGATACAAACGAATTGTGTAGGTTGCAGGGAAGAGTTCAGGGAAAGCTGCTTTGGTTCTGTTGCCTCTACATGAAGGCTCACATAAGGCAGAAAGCGAGAAGTGGGTTCATATGTACTTGAAAGACCTGGGCCTACCAACTGCTTGATATTCAAAGGCTCCTTTAGTAACTGCAGGGAAACAGAGGAGACCCAAATCATTTTTCTAATAGGGTAATGTTTTTGAGTGCTGAACTAAAACTGCAAAGTGTTGTGGGACCTAAATATCTTTAACCTGCTCAGCATATAGTTTTTAGTAGCTCTTCTGAGTATGTAGTTTGAGCAGTAAATTTGTTCTGGGTTTGGAATCGGAACTCATTAATTTAAACAGTTGTTGGAATCAAAATATTGGAGTACAAATAATGATAAATGTCTTAGAAAGTATCTCGAGTATCTCCCCTACTCCACGGGAAGTGCTGATAAACCTGTGAGTCCCTGTTCTTATTTAATTTTTTTCATAAGATAAATATTGAAATATTTGTAAAGGAAAGATACCAAGTGGAAATGTGAACTGCTTGCAAAGCAGGAAGGTTGCTGCTCCTATAGCCAGCACAGACTGGCTGTACTTTGTGTCCCACTCGTGAATAAAGTTGGTGCAATTCCCAAGGCAGAAAACCACCTCCATAATCTCCCTCTCATGTGGGAGCAGCCATGGTTGAAGCACAAACCTTTCCTGGGCACGGGGACCTACGTGAGATGGAGCACACCAAGGCAGGCTGCCGAGGAGCCTTTCGGTCATTTTTGTCGCCAGCTGTTTTGAATAGCTTGTAATCAGCTGGATCCCGCTGAGTTTGGTTTCTACAACTCCCTTCTCTCCTCTAATTGTTTCCAAGGAATTGTATTTGTAATCACTTCAGGTTAGTGGAAGTTTAATTTACCAGTAGTGCCTTATTATAACAACGTTTTTCTATCTAAGCTTGCTGAGTTTGTATTTGCAATAGTCCTTGATGGTTTTTTTCAGAGAGACTGTCTTCCTATCTCATCATCTCCATAGCTAAACTATCTAACTCCCAGTTTGTCAAGCAGAGTGTTCTTAACACCGTGCTTATTGGACAGTGATCTTTTCTGCTATGCTGATGGGATTTGCCACACAGAAGAGGCTATTTTTTAATCACCCAGTTCTCTGAATCCCGTTTCTGCATCAATTTCTCAAGGGCAACTGGATAGAACTAGAATAGCAGAGCTACCATTGCATAATTTCAAAGTGGTTGCCAAAGGAGTAGTGAATGGGTTTCATCTTTGTAAACCAGGGCTGGAGCAGCATTAGGTTATTGTATTTAGTATCTAAGTGTTGAACACTCAAGTGTTTATTGAGGCAGGTAGCTTGATGGGTGAATATTGAAAAGGAGGAGGGTGAAATAAAACAGCAAAGGTTTTCATACAGTTATAAATATTTTATTGACTTATTGGGAGTTTTAATAGGTAAACTTTGTACAGGGCTGCTTGGTTATGTCTCACTTTTGAAAACCAATTCTGTTTTCTTACCTTTTTTTTTTTTTTTTTTTTTTGCCTTGTGAAGTGCCCTTGGTCTTTTCAGCTATTTCCCATCCTCACAGTGATGTTTGTCCTGTGCCTTCTCCTCCTCTTTCATATGCCCAGTGCTATCACAGCTCTGCTGAATGAGGTCCGAGCTTAACTACAATATTAACCCTGAAAATCTGTTCATTTTCTCCTGAGCAGCCCTGGGCAGGATATACAGGAGAATATGTCCAATTGAAAAACTATTACAGGCTCCACAGTGCTGCAGTCTGCTAAATTGTAGCTGGGCTGTGTTACAGAATTTATTTTTCTTTTTGCTCTCCGCTTTCTTTGTTGGCTTTTCAAACTGTTTGCCTCCTTTTGAGCACTGCAATGTGTTCCCTCCCCCACCGTGAGTGCTTTTTTCTCAGTTAGTATCTTTTTGTGCCTCCTTATTTCTACCTTTCCAGTCATCGTTTTGAATTTTTTCTTCATTATTTTGCTAAGTGCCTTGCTGCAGATCAGTAACATCTTGGGTGGTGGTTGTACCACATAGCATTTATAGCAGACATTAGTTTTGCATAGCGTGTGTACCGTATTTTGTCTGGACTTGTCTTCATTGTGCTGCAGGCACCTCCTCAAGCAATTGTAGTGATTAAGAGAGGTATTTCTGCAAATTTATATTAACTTCTGCTTGTGTAGAAACGGGAGGAAAGAAAAGCAAAACAGGCAACACCTCTCCAGACCCCAACATCTAAACTAGATGTTTTTCTCCATCCTCTTCATTTTTATCAGCATTTGACCAAAGCTTGTTTTTGTGCATGAAAGAAAATTTGTTAAGTACCTTGTGGTTTATAGATGCCTTTTGTTACGTATTACTTGGATTTATTGTGCAACACTGGCCTGTAAATCATTTCGGTTAGACATTTACCTGGCTCACGTTGCCTTTATGGTTTGAATCTTTAACAGCCATGAAAAATGTATAAATGTTTTCAGCAGCGCAGAGCTTTGGCAGTCCAGATTCCCTGTAACTCTGTGCTTCTGCGAGGCTTATACCCAGCTCTGTGAGATGTTTACAAAGAAGCCATTAGGTTTTGCAGCTAAAAGACGTGTTGAAAGAACAAAGAGAGTTTTGTGATGAAGTGTATCTGACTTCTCGCTGCTTTGCTTACCTTTTAAATGTAAAACTGCATAATTTGCAAGGGCTTTTATTTCTCAGGGCATCTCCATAAGATTCCACCAGTGTGGAGCTTTCCTTCAACAGTAAGCGCGGTCGTCCCAAAACCGCTCTCGAACGCATTTCTATTTTAATCCCCAGCTTTGAATACAGCCTGCCTTACTGGCTCGGGCAAATGGCTCTGCCCTGCCCCACCCCGCCGGGCGCGCAGACGAGGAGCATGCTGCTCGCTGGCGTTACATCGCTGCCTTTGTGACTAAAAGTTGGTTTCATCAGCATCAGCTCCCGCTCCACTTTGGGAGCTCGCCTGCCTGGGGAAGCCGCTCAGACCCGCTGCCTATGTGGGGCACGCAGGGGCAGCTCTCGCCATCCGTGTAACTTTTAAATGGAAGATGTCTTTCTCAAAGGCTGCCGATGTCCAGCGGTGTGCAGTGCGTGAATGGTTGACTAGTCCAGGTGTTTCTGCTTCTGTTTCCGTGCTATGTGAGTTGGAAATTCGAGAGAAGAGTGTGCAGAATGGAGGAGCTGAGGGTTCGTATTTCTCTTCTGACTGCATAGCAATGACGGAGGGCTTGGGAAGGAGCATAAATTCTACCTGTGGCTTTTAATTAAAGAAAATAGTAATTGTTCTTAGTCTTTCTGTCTGCGGCTCGTGGTGCTTTTGTCAGAGACTTTATCAGCTCTGAAATACGAGAATGAACTTCTCACTCTTTTCTGTTTGGGTCGTCTGTCATGAGCAGTGTTCAGGAGGAACTTACTGTATCAAACGTGATTTCTACTTTGTGGCCTTGAGCGTTGCATTTTGCCACACTTTACTTATTTAAAACACAGCCGGTTAAGACTTTTACAGATGGATTGATTTTAAAAACTGCCAAAGATTTCTCTGTGCTTAAGATGAAAGACGATAAGATGAAAATGGTAAGCTGAGGCTACGAGACAGTGCTGTTGACTGGAGACTGTGGGTTTCTGCGAGGTTTTCAAGAAGATCATTAACCTGGGTCTATCTCTTCACAGGACAGTCGGCCCAATATGTCAAGACCTCTGATCACTAGATCCCCTGCATCTCCATTGAACAATCAAGGCATCCCCACTCCAGCACAACTCACAAAATCCAACGCACCAGTTCACATTGATGTGGGTGGGCACATGTATACCAGCAGCTTGGCCACGCTTACAAAATATCCTGATTCCAGGTAACTTTAAAAAGATTGTTCTGCATGTCTTTGGCAACTCCTTTTCTTCAATTTCATGCTTGGACGTCCTGGGGCTGTCTTAGAGTGATAAATTTAGTTCCTTTTGTTTCAAAATGAAATTAGGTTTCTTTGTTCGTAGGAGGTTAGGGACTGACTTTTCTTTCTGTGATCCACAGTGTTTCAGACAAATGGCATTTCTGTAGATCCCTATGTTTACATACTCAAACAAAGTAAAGAACACTGACTTTCTACCATATTTTTATGCCTGGGCATCCATTCTGTGGCTTATTACAATCAAAAGCTGTACAAATACTGCACTGAAGTCCAAAGTTGGGGGTGTTGGGATATTTGTTTTGTTTGGCTTTTTTTTTTCCTTTCCCTTTTTATTTTTTATTTTTTTGGTCTTTTGGAGACGTTTTTTCCCTGTGCTGTCAATATAGGACAGCATTAACTTAATACTTGTTACTGGATCTTAGGACTTCTCAGATAATTTCTCTCTTAATTCTCACATTCTCACTTGATATATCTTCTAAGTGAAAACTATGTGGCTTTGGTAACTTACTGGTATTAAGCAATTAGAAAGCTTTTGAATGCATGTCAGTGGAGTAGATGTAATAGAAGTGCAGTTTTGCAGTTTTAAGAGAACAAGGGTTCACTGAACATATAGTGTGGGAATGTTTCATAGTGGTGGTGGGAAATAAACATTGCAGTGATATTGTAATTCTAAAAGTGGATATCAGAGGTTGATTTTGTTTACAGAATTAGTCCATACCTACTGTAAAAGGAGAACTGCTATCTTCATGGTCTTTCCTCACCAGCATTTGAGTAGGGGTGGAAGAAATTTAAAGCACAGCTCCCCTTTTTCCCCAGCCAGATGTACTACTCTCTCTCAGCTCTGCACTGCTAAGGCGGAAAGGAAGTTCTGCATAGTGCTGTAGGCATAAACCTATGGGTTCGTGGGAGCAGAAGACCCAAAGGTCCCTTGATATGTGGCCTTCTTCAGAGGTGCGAGGCTCAATCTAACGGGACAGGTGGATTAATGCATGGGAGATTAGTAGGAGAAGAGCAGTGCAATCTGTCATATCCTTGGTATAGGCATTTGGCAGCATTGTCACCTTGGTAATTTTGAAATCACTTTTTTTTTGTTGTTTATGATCACATAGAGAATCACAGAATTGTAGGGGCTGGAAGGGACCTGTAGAGATCATCGAGTCCAGCCCCCCTAACAAGGCAGGCTCCCTAGACCAGGTTGTACAGGTAGGTGTCCAGGATAGGTCTTGAATGTCTCAAGAGAAGGAGACTCCACCACCTCTCTGTGCAGCCTGTGCCAGTGCTCCGTCACTGCACTGTAAAGAAGGTTTAAGTGTGAAGGGTTTAAGTGATACTGTCCACCACAATGAGACTTTTAATTCTTGTTTTGTGACCTAAAGGAATTAAAGAGAACCTTATAATAAATCGAAGTATTCATGCTAGTCTGTGATGCCTTGGTGGCATCCTATCACTCTAGCTGAATCTCAGTTAAGTGGTTCATTTAGCAAGGACCCGGAAAGATCCTTACTGCAATTCAAGCAAGACAATTCTCTTTTTCTGCTTCAAGAGCAATTCCCTCTATTAATTATTGCCTTGTCATATGACTGATCTCCAGTGTCACCTTTGCCCATTATTTTGAGCTATTTTAGTAACAGCAATTCACAGCTGAAGCATTTATTTAGAGACTTTTTTTTTGTCTTGCTAAGCTTTTGTTTCTAACGACTCTTTTTACTAGAGTGATTTCATGAGTTTCTTGGTCCCACAACTCTAATTTGCCTTTCCAAAGGGCACAAGGTACACTTCACGGAGTATGGTTTTGTTCTAGGGGTTGTTTTCACTGGCACTACTGCCTTTGCAGCATTGTCAACATAGGTTTAAGTAGGACTGGAGGAGTGCTTCTAACGCTAAGACCTGACAGCGCTTGAGGAAGAGAATGGTAAATAAAGGCATGTGAAAGAGAAACAGCTGGGCACATGGCCTTTCTTCTGACACTTCTTCAAGGAAGGCCAGGCAGAGTGAAGTAATAGAGACATTGCCAGACCACAGGCCCACCTTGAGAGATTGAAGCAATGTCTGGAAAATCTTGAACTATTCTTCAGAAATGGAACCTACTCATGTCAGGAGTTTTTCTCAGGACCCGGTTGTGTTCAGCTACTACGAGTGATGATTATTTAGGATTTCCTCAGTAGCTGAGGAAGTGACGGTGCCTGAAATAGCAGGGAAATGCCTTCCCGTTGTGTATGTCTTCTTACAGTGCAGTAGGAGAGGTTGTTGCTATTAATGCATGCAGCTTCTGTTTCTCTGTCAAATTCACCAGGATAGCATATTTCTTTTTAAGTGAAGAAACTGAAATATCTTTCCTAAGTGTTTAGTGGCAGTGGAATTTAAACTTAATGCATTCTACATTCAGTTGAGTTATTGTAATACTTTAAAGTGGAAGCTGTGCCTCTAGTATCAAAGCCAGTTTAATAAATAAAACATTTTAAAGCTCTTCAAACATAATGTAAAGAAAACCCAAAATCTAAGTTATAGTCATTCTGTTTCAAGTCGTTCTGACATGCATTTATGTCTCAGTTCTGACAGAAAGTGTCTTTTGAACCCCTTGATGAGTGAATAATTCCAGCATAGCTATTAGAATCTGGAATTCCCAGCCACTTCCAGAACTTGAGATATTTCCTTTTTAATGTTAGTAGCTTCAAAAGAACAATTACTAAACTCGTTTGGATGTCAAGACAGTGGCATGAAGCAATAAGCTGGCAATCACGATACTGTAGTTTGTTTTTTGTCTGTGAGATCATGTTTTATTTCCAGTGTTGTGTGTGTATGTGTGGATGGTGAGTTCTAGGTACTAATTACCCAGTAATATTTAGGCCTTAGTACAAATTCTTCCTAGAAGCCTGACCTGGTCAGTCTGAACTCAACAGACTAACCCTTTTAGTGCTGGATTACTCTAGTCCAAAGTTTTGGTCAACTTTGTTTAATGTTCTCTTTTTCTACCAATATCACATTTGTGAATGAGATCAAAACTAAGGTAGGGTCTCAAAGATCTTTTTGTGTGAGTTGAAGCCTCCTGAGGCTCACTGTCACATGAAGTATTGCTTGTGAAAAATAAGGTCTTGATTATCTTGCCTGAAAGAGCACTGCTCCAGGGATGAGTCAAAGCATAGGTTGCAGGCTCCAGCATCTAACAGGTTGAAACATGAAAGTCATTAGGCTCCTGACTCGTATTACATGCAGTCTAAGGGCCAGAAGCCTAAAATGAACCTTTCATCTGTGGGCCAGGTACCAGAGTCATCTTTCTTTGTGAGATTGAAAGGGTGATATCCAAAGCAGCAGTTTTGGAGTCACTATGACTTGCCAGTGTGGAGGAGACCTGTTCTGATAGAGCAGTCTTTGCTTTGGAGTGAGTGTATTGTTCCTTCATCTTTTGGATTTAATAAGAACTGATCTTATGTCTCTCCATTCTCCTCTTCTTGAACAATACAGTAGGAATTGGAAAAGGTTCCTTAAACTGTACCAGGTAAAAATTTGCAGCTTGCAGGGTACATTTGCTGTAATTCTTTTGTTAGATCTCTGGAACTTATTTGTTACTTGACATGTAAAATATCTACTGACAGGTATCCATCCTTTCCTCCAAAGAAAACCTAGGAAAGGTTAGAAAAGTGTCTTGCTGCTGATGCTGGCTCCCTGCTCCTTCCTATGGAAAGGCCACTGTGGGATTCCCTCAAACGTTCATACAAAGAACAAGGAATTAGGGTCTAACTAAATTCTGGCCAAAGGCTGGTGCCTTGAAGCAATCCAGCAGCCAAGCAGCTTATCTTCTGCTGGCTTAAATTGAGTAAGCCTGGAATTTAAATTTCTGAGCTGAAATAATGCTTAAATTTCATAAAACATCAGCAGAATAGAATTTAGGGGATCCCAGCTTATATTCCTGCTCTTCTCACAAGTAAGATCCCATAGGGTCATGTATTGCATCAACAGGCTCTCCCAAAGCTATCAGTGAGACCATGCCTCAGACATGATCTCATGCAGCTGAATAATTCAATTTGCCAGAACTAGGCTTCATGAAGAGACAATTGGATTCAGTGTATTTGCCAAGAGGACCTAATGTAAGGTCAGTCTGCTGAAAAAGGAAGTAGTTTTCTTTAAATGCCTGGGCAGGGACAGATGTCCTTTTGTCTACCTCCCCCCAAGAACACTGTAAGCTCTGACGTATTCATCCACGTGCTGACTGTTCCTCCTGCTTCTCAGTTGTTGATCAATGGCTAGGCATGCATCTGTGTGAGCAAACCAAACAATGCTGTTTGTACCCTGTGAGGAGTCCTGAGGTTTTGGAATTTGTTTATTTTGAACTAGATTGTGCGGGATATTTCGAAACACAGTGTTATCTATTAAGGATTTGGGTGCACTGCTTTATTTATGTTTTTAATCACTTTGCTTTTGCAAATGAAGTTTTTCAGAAACGAATCTGCTTTCAACAGCCCAGAGTAAGCCTCACGGTTTTTATTCCAGGAAAGATGGATATGCTTTCTCATGGTCACCAAAGAGTCTGTGAAGACTGGCTTGAGGTTTTAGCTGAGGTCTGATTATGAGCAGAGGAAGCACAGGTCTGTTATTTCTGATAGCTGGACTTATACAGCTTACTCACCTTCTCTCAGTGCATTATCATATTGCATAAGATTGAACTCTTTGCTTGGAGATGGCATTTCTTCACCTCTAAGCTTTAATACTGTCTGTATGGTATGTACCAAAAGGTGTTGTGCACCAAGCTAAGACAAAGTCAAATGTCTGACATGACTAAATGTTAAGATGTTTGACTTTGATCGTGTGGGGATCAGCTCTCTGATATCTGCTATCAGCAATATCAGCAGTGTGGTCTATCAGAGGTTCAAAGCATCTGGACTTCTAATTAATACTGTCCAAGTCACACAGTACAAACCTTTGCATAATTCCAAAACATCAAATTGCCACATCCTATGTTCCCACTGTAGAGTTGAAAGATTTCATTAAAAGCCTTGGATATTTTTTCCTTCTACAATCTGTTGGGGCATCTGTTTGCATTGCTACATCTCCCATCTTGAGTTACTCCCTGCATATGAAGGTGGGTTCTTCTTGAATAGTGTTTCACAATACTTCCAAATTTCTGCCCAGGGCTATTTCAGGTTTTCATATTAACCAATCCATTCATGTCCCAGTTTTCTTACCCAATCTTCCCTCTCAGCCCTCAGGGAAATTAAATTTCTCACACCTGGATCTAGTTAGGACACTAGCATTTTTTGGTTCATGTGAGTTTCTTTGCATCAGTAGCACACAATTACTTAGGAGAATGTCCAGACTGTCCTTGGCCTTTACTGACAGGTTGGGAGCAAGGTTTATCTGTCCTTCACCAGTGATACACTCTTGAGTTAGGCAGGATGACACTGTTCACTTATTTCAGAGCTTTGGCAGGTTCTGCTGTCTGAATACTGTTTACAATTCCAGAAGAAGACACTGACTTTGCCCTTAGTGTATACTTCTGCAGTTTGCAACACCATGCTGGAGGCTTCTTTTTAAGTAGGAGGTTCGTTGTGGTGGGGCTGTTTCACATTTTGCATAGCACTGCCTCTGCAACACCATCACGAGAGCAGTCGTGCTACCATTTCCTACTCACCTTGGATGGCACCTTTCAGATTACTGTCACATGATGCTAGTAGTTCCAATAAATGCAAAATCTTCTATTTAATGAGCTTTTTTTTTTGTTGTTTGTTTGCTTTTTGTTTTTATGGAAATGCTAATAGAATGGGAATTATTACATTCTTACCTCCAGTCTCCTTATTTGTATTCATCTTCTTTGAAGGCATATCTGTATCAGTGGAACTATTTGGTGATCTTTCTAGAGTAGCATCATCAAAGCAGGTGAGGTAATACTTCTCAAATCACCATGTTAAAGATCTTATACAACTTTCTTTCTTCTACAAGCTGTAAAAAGCAAGCTCCCTGAAGAGCTTTGAACATAGTTATACGCTAGCTCAGGCAGTTGCCTTGATGTGAGTGGTCCAGGCAGCATTTTATTTATTTCTTTTTAATATTTTGTAACATTCCTGGCGAGGGGGAATAGATAGAAAAAGTAGGTATTGGCTCAGATTACCTAGCCTGGCTTGCGTATCTATTTATTCACCTTTTATATTTTATCACTTGATTGCTGCGTGATCTTGTGGTAAGTGAAGGAGTTTGGGATGCAAAGATATTTTGAGTCCATCACTGACCTTTTCTGTGACTCAAGATAATTGACATAACTTGGAGGTTTTGTTGCTTTCTGTCAAAGCTTTTAAAAGAAAAGCTATTTGTAAAATGCTTTGGGATGACGATTGAAAGCATGAAGGATTGCTAACTCTATGTGTAAATGTTTATAGATATCAGTAGCTGTGCTAGAAACAGCTGATGATGTTGGAATCAGCAGAAGCTGTATCAGTAAAAAATGAAATGCTGATTCAGAAAGAGCATATGGAGTACAGTTAGTCCAGCATAGTTTAAAACTTTTGTGCTGTCATCTGCTGTCTCTTACTCCTGCTGGTCTGTGTTTTGTTCTGGACGCTGTAAACACTATACAGATCTGAGGGAAAATAGTGCAGTGAATGATAGTGTACTCCATGCCTATTTCAAGACATTGAGAGAGTTTTTGCAACTGATACTGTGAAGAGAAATCTTTTCTAACACACATCTGTCAATAAAGAGCTCAGAGGGGTATTTTCTGGTCGAAGATTAATTGTGTCTCTAGGTGCACATATTGAACTCAAGATACATATTGACCTCACTTTGTCTCAATTAATGATCACCACGGGTCAGACATCACTGTCACCTTGGTAGAAGTGAATATTTTCTGAATCTTAGTCCTGTACTAAATTTGCCTTGCAAGGTCAGCAAGTCATTGCTGTTGCTTGTGGCTAGTGACTGGGTGAAAGAATTAGTATCATCAGTTTAGCAGGTTTTCATGTTGTGTGGTCAGTAACTGGTAGTGAGTCATCATTGAACCATCAAAATTATGTCTTTATGTTATAAATGTCTCTAAAATGGTTTTGGTGTATTATTTGTTTGGAGGATTTAAAATGATGTTTTCTACTTTTTATATGCTTGTGCTCTCAAATGACTGATACAGTAGTGAAATGAAGATAGTGGATAGAAGATATATGGAGACTGATAGAAAGTAGATGTATGAACTTCCTATCACAGGGGTTCATGCCGTGCTTTTATCCATGGCTGCATGAGTATGATTGTGCAGATGGAAATATTAAAGAAAATAGATTTCTGTATTCAGGAGTGTTACAGAGTAAAAGGCTTCATCCCCTTATTTCTGAGACTAGTAGTCCTCTGAGTCAGCAAATCTTTGTCTTGAGGGAAAAGATCTGTATCCACATTGTCAGCAGGGCTCAGAGGTCTGTTTACCAGTAGGCCTGTGTAAGGTGGTATGGTTTGAATCAAGATCACGAAATCACAGAATTGTAGGGGTTGGAAGGGACCTCTAGAGATCATCGAGTCCAACCCCCTGCCGAAGCAGCTCCCTAGCCCAGGTTGCACAGGTAGGCGTCCAGAACATCTCCAGAGAAGGAGACTCCACCACCTCTGTGTGCAGCCTGTGCCAGTGCTCCGTCACTGCACTGTGAAGAAGTTCCCACGCACATTTGTGCAGAACTTCCTATGCTTCCGTTTGTGGCCATTTCCCCTCATCCTATCACCACAAACTGCAGAGAAGAGGTCAGCCTCGTCCCTTTGCCTCCCGCTCCTTAGATATTTATAGACGTGGATCAGATCTCCTATGACAGTCAGCAAGAGGAGGGATGTCAGTAACTACTTTTGAAGGGTCTGTGAGAAATCTTCTCTTTGCCAAGGCTTGGTACAAGCTTCATGGATGGAAATGTTTTAGTGAGGAGCAGTTTGTTGTTGTAGCATTTGGACTTCTCTGCTCAGTAGCATGGCTTCATAAACCAGCCTAAAGGCATCCAAGCACGCTCATTTGAAATAGCCAAGAAAATACTCAGGAAAAATAAGAGTGCTGAGTCTGTGGGTTGTGCTTCTCTGATAAGGACAAGCCCATTAGAAACTGAGGTGGCTGCTTCCTGCTTGGCACTGAAGGATTTGGCTTATTGGTCATTCTGGTTGGGTCTAGTTCTCAGCAACAGCCTTGAGGCTCACTGCTCTGATTTGCCAGTCCTTGCACTCAGGAACCTCTCTGTTAGCATTAGATTCAGATCCTGCTCCAAGACAAACTGTGTGGGCTTCATTGGTCTTTCATAAATTGCGATGCAGTTGCTACTCAAATTGGTGTCTCATATGTAGGTAATTACCGAAGTAAATATTTGACTTCCAGTTTCCCCATCAACACCCAGCCACCTATTGGATATGTTTGGAGCTTTAGGACATAGATTCTGATTTCTGTCTTATTTCTTTCTGGTAACGATCACCTTTCCTGATGGATGTCATGTATTCAAGCCTATTTGCCATTTGGGGATATGTTTGTATAGAAATTTGGGAAAACTGCTTAGGTTATCTTCACTCTTTCTAACACAAACAAGGCTAATGCCTTATAGTGTGTTGGCCAGGGGATTGTCACCTGTTCCTGTTATGTGAGCATGCCTTCTAACTTAACTGGTTTAGACGGTATTCAAATGCAGCTGTGTCATAACCAGACACCTGTCATCTGACGAGTGTTAGTTCTCCTTTGTCATTCATTTCCAATCTTTATGTGCCCTCAGACCTTAGCTCTCAGGATGTTGCAGTCTCTTCAACTGCATCTTTCTTCAGTCCCCTTTCAGCTACGTGCATTGAGCCTAATTTTGTCACCTGAATTCCTTCCTTGCTTTGGTGTCGTTTCTGCTTCTCCTATGTTTTTCTGTCTCTTTTAGAAGGAGTCTGAGCTCAGGAAGGTCAAAACTGATTTTTACCTGATTAGATGAAGTCACATTGCTTGCTGCTTGTCCGGTACTCTCTGCGCACCCTTGGGTTTCTGGCTCCTGTTAATGGAGAGCTTCCTGAGAGGACTTAAACAGACTGCATATTTTATGCCTACCTCATATGATGCTTTCACTTGTAATAACAGCAGTTCAAAGGATGCTGTGAGACTCACCGGTATTGATCTCTTGCATTGAATCTTTGAATTGGTAATCAGAATAAAGTATTACTAACTGTGGTGTGTGTGTTAGCTTATTTCGACCACAGTTGTCTCTACACCTGATTTGGACAATTTTCCTCTCTTTTTGAGGCACTTTTCTGCTTGTCTGAGAAATGTGAGGGGCTCCTGTAACAGTCTGAAGGTATTTAAGCTGAGCTTGGAGCTTGATTCTTGTGGTCTACTTTGAAGGGAATTTAGGAACGCAGTGGTCTAGTGGTCACCTTCCCAACCAGTCCTTCTGCTGTGTGGCATGGTCTGCGGAGGCTCAAAGCAATATGGTACAACATTCTTCGTGGACTCGTTTATCCTGCTTCCAGCTAACTCAGCTGTGCTGCCTCGAGTACCCATGCTAATTACTGCAGGCCAATCTTCTATGTTTCTACACACCACTGCGTTTTGCAGTACAGGCACCCAGTGAAAGGAGGGCAACAATGGCAACTCAGTTTTTGTGAATCAACTTTGTGAGGATGTAGAAGTGGAAGAGAAGGGTAATAGAAAGGTACAGATATATATTTTTTTTCATGAGATGGCAGTGCAAAGCGATATTAAACGCAGTGGGAACCATACTTCAGTAGTTCATCAATTTATAAAGAAAAAGATTAATTTTGCTTCCTAGACCCCAGTGGGGTTTTCATGTTAAAATGCGACTTGTCTGTCAGTCAAATGGTAGGCATAATTGTTCTTTAAGTGACCTATTAAAATACCATTCCTTTTAATTAAAATTTGTATTTGTGTTCTTGCGCAGCCTATATCCAAACTGTTAAAGCCCTTCTTGTGCAAGGTGCGTTGCAGGTAGGGCGCTGTGGGACACACATAAAACGAGAGGAGTGACGAATGTCCCAGTGCAGCAAAATGGGGCTTGCCTTCGGCTCCAGCTGGCGGGGAGGGAGATGGAGGGATAAGAAGCATCTCCCAGCACCGCACCCAGGCTCTCTGCATTCCTTGCCTAAGACATTACTTGTAGTTACTACTTGTGGCATAGAAAGTTATAGTGCAGAGCATTTCCCATAAGTGTGTCACTTCAGAGCAAATGATAGATTACGTTCTTCCACACCCCAGAAGTATTCTTTGTGCTGTAATTAAAAAATAAATGTTGCAACATTGAATTGGAAATATTTTCTGCCATACAGTGAATTTGTTTTGTTAGGTTGCCTGGGTGTAATTGCAACAATGTCAGGGTATTAAAACCCTGTCACGAGGTAATGGTTTCGTACCGCTACACACAGTGCCAAGGACTGCTCTGCTTAGCAGCAGTACTGCTGTTTATCTCCATCAACGGTGATTATTTTGCTTCTGTGGAACTTTTTTGCTTATTTTGTTGCCCATATGCATGCTATAAATTACAATTGTGAGTGAACGCTAACCACAGACCTTCAAGAGTGGGAAGGAGTACTGTGCCAGAGCACGGCAGGGCTGGGAGATGCTCCTGGTTTGCCCAAACTTGTCAGCGATCTGAGGGGCGGCCTCCCAAAACGGAGCTCCCTCTTGCCCGCCTCAAAATTGATTCTTCTTAAACAGTTCAGGGTGCCCTGGGGGGCTCATGGCTTGCATAAAAAATGAAAGCCCTTCCTGTCTTAGAGCAGCGCAAGCAGTCAATAACAAAGGAGAAAAATGATCTTTTAAGTGTGTCCCATTGAATCCATTATCTTGAGGGCCCGTGTGCAGTGCTTCATCAAAACATCATCATCTGGGTGATACATGGGGAGGGAGCAAGGCAGCGTTCAGGGAATTCAGAGAAGCCTCTGTGGTACTTTCAGTGCCACAGGACAGGCTAAATATGATGCGAACCAGAAAATGAGAGCTGCAACAAAACTGATATGTTCCTCTATATAACAAATGGATTTCATGTTACACATGTTTGAGACACAAGCAAATTGTTCAGGAAAAGTTTGGAACATTTCTTGTGTCAGTAGGAAAGCCTGTTGGGCATCTGTTACAACAATTGCTCTGCTTTAGATCAGAATACAAACTTTCTGATTTTTTTTTCTTTTTTTTTTTTGCATTACGATGATAAAGCGAAGGAGGAAAGAAAAAAAAGTGTTTGGTGCACTGTCAGTGCATTCTAGCCTTGTTTTGTCAGGTTGTCAGGTGGTGAGACTCACTATCATGAGCTGAATTGGTGCTGAACTTCAGGTTCTTGTGAGTGAGTGTGTCACAACGATTAGTTTTTAAATGTTGGCATTTTTTAAACGTTTTGCATGCCTGTAGTAGTGATTTGTATGTTTTTCTTAGAAGACTTAGCATGTCAGGAAGATCTTTGCTTTTAGCTGTTCTGAGTTTGCAGTGTTTACTGCAAAGTGGTGTGTTTTTCCAGATTCCATGTTTAGCTGCTGAATTTTTGCAGTCAGTGTTTCCTTACTGCAAATAATAAGCACTTTGTTAGATCATATAAAATAACACTAACAACATTGGATTCATTTCCAATAATCAGTAGTACCAGTAATTCATATGTGCTATTGAAAAAAATGTATTTTTGGAGGTCAGCTGCAAGGGGGAGGGGGAAGAAAAAGTTTTCTGGAATACAGCTGACCTGTCAGTCTTACATCCTTCAGGGTGTCCTCCATTTCCTTTGGTGAAAGGTTTGCTTAAATAAACTGAGCAGTAGGCAACGGGTGTGTGCTTTTGCACAACATCCACCCAGGTGCATTGCTGGCCATGGTGATCCTAAAGGCAGTGTGCTGTCAACATTCCTAATTGGTTATTACCCAATAACACACACCCTCGAGTGTCTTGGGACTACAAAACACTTTTTACCTAGCCTTCCTACATGAATAATGAAAACTTCAAATATTCATCCAATTATATTCAGCCTGTCTCTTGACTGAGGGTTGCCAAATGCAATTGGACATACTTCTGACATAGAATTTCAGGCTGTATCTGTGTTGGAAGAGCTTAGTCATAATTCTTGACTTCTGGGGAGAGATTAGATAACACCGTGATGGTAATTTCTCCAGCCTGAAAACCTATTGTTTATTCACTTTTGCCATTAAATTCTGGTTTAGTAGCAGTATAATTGCAGAATTTAAAAAATCCATTTTTTAATTTTATACTTGGAGCTTGCCACATGAGGAAGCACAAGTTCCATTTGAAGCAGTAAGACAATTTGCTCGTTCTGCAAGTGCTGCTGATACAGCTGCATGACTGAAGTCACCGGCAAGTGTTTGAAAGGCAGATAGTTATTTTTCACAGAGCTAATTTGTATTGTTTTTTCCTCTCTTAAGTTTTCAGATCATTTTGCTGTCAATCATGATTGGTTCCCTATGTCATTTTAAAACGTATTTTTCTTAAGTCTTGCTAACGTGTTCTTCTAGGTGGAAGTAGGTGAGCAATGGTAGTGGGAAAGATGCCTCCCTGCTTGCTTTCTCTGTGGAAAACCGAACTCGTGGAAAAGGATGAAGAGAAAAGCTGCTGCTTTTCAGTAGCTAATGCCTATTTGGAGGCTCTGCTTTTTGCTAGGCATTCTCATTTTTCCAGCTTCTAATATTGTTGTTTCATAAAGCCGGGCCCTGGGCCATGCCTTTCGTACTGGCCTTTCTCTGCTTAGTAGCTAACCCAGATAAACTCATCAGCAGAACTACAATTGTACTTTCCCCTTTCCCCTTTGGATTAATGGCGCAGCTCCCCATGACTGAGTGGATGCTGCTCTCTGAGCTGCAGAGGTCTGGTTCCAGGTGAGCCTTTAATTCTTCACTTCAGACACAGAAATAACAGCCCTAATAAGGTGTGCTTCATGCGTCTCTCTGGTAGGCTTTAACAAAAGGAGAGGCAAAAAGGATGTGTGTCAAGTGCTGGTTTGAAAATAGAAACAGCTGGTACGGCTGCAACTTTCCATTGCAGTTAGCCTCCATCTAGGTCACTTTATTACCTATTAAAATGTGAAGGAGCTAGCTATGTAAGAGGTGTGAGTCCTTCCTTCTTTATGTTAAGAGTCCTGAAAACGTGATGCGTCACAGGAACTGGTGGAGAGCACCAGGTGTCTGTACCGTGCCAAAATCACAAAGCTGGTGGTACATTTTCATTTGTAGAATCAGATTGGCCATGTCGTTTCCAAACCCATCCCAAGCTGTGGGAGGGCTTCAGCACTGTGTGATCCGGGCTGCTCCCCGCAGAAGGGCCTGTGGGCCTATGCCAGGAGCCCACGATCCTGTGTTCTTCCCTGCTGTGTGCCACGGCGGGAAGGGCTTTGCCCTTCTGGTTGCATGCCTGGGCCTCTTTGCAGACTGCTTCCACTGGGGTTGCTGTGCACAGAACAAAATAAATGGGGTGGGGTCCGGAAAAACAAGGCCAGTGAAACCCAGTGCCAGTAAAGGTCACGTCTCTTGCAGTACGTTGCTGACTAAATGTACGTATGAAATGAGGGCACGTCCATCACAACACAGAGGGTTTATCTTCTTCATTGCTGTGCTAGTGTTGTTCTGCCGTAGTAACAAAACATTTACGGGGCGGCACGGGCAGAGCCAGTCCCTGCAGCGATTATGGGCTCTGCACCTCACAGCATTCCTATTCTGCAGGTCAAAGCAAAATCCCTTGTTTGTCTTCTCCGAGTGTCCAGTGATAATAAATCATAAGCCAGCAATGTTCTACCAAAGCTAGATGGAGGATTTAACTTCACCTGTGTTCGCAGACTGTAAGGAGCTGGAATGTCTAGGCTGACTGATGCTGTGGAGAAGCCTGAGCTGCCATCTGCAGTGACACAGTGGCAGTTCCTGCACCACTCAGAGTTGTTTAGAGGAGGATTTCCCACAAGGATCAACCAGACCTTGAAGCATGATGGAGAAATACTCCTTCCCCCTGACAAGCTACCATGAGGCTCCAGGCTCAGGCAGCACTTCTCAGTGATCCCTACAAGCCTTCCCTGCTGCAGATGTGGCCGATCTTTTTCCTCCTCACAGTGGGGACATGTCCCTGCCAGGGGTCCTCAACATCCAAGCAGTTACGTATAAGTTGGTAGTGCTCAGAGGCAGCAGGCTTTGTCACAAATCACCTTTGTGAGTGTTGGCACTGCTGCTGCCCAAAGCTTGAGCTCTCCATGGATTGCTGGATGCAGGCAGCTGAAGGGACAAAAGCTGTGCAAAAGTGGGCAGTAAAGAACAGCACCATAGGTTTCCCTCATTGAGGTCCACATGGGTAATGCAAACACAGACTTTCTTGGATGCAGTGGTTAGCAAGAGAGTACAGCTTGACGGTGTTGGTTCATAGCTGAGTTGCTTGTTTTGAAAGACATCATCTTCAATGTGCTAATTGGCTTCTGCCTGCCTCTGAACTCTAAGAGAAGTAGGCTTTCAGAAAGGTGTGGAAAATGATCTGAACCTTCCCACAGCCCCAAACCATTTCTTGCAGCCCCAGCAGCTTCTGGAGCAGTGGCGGTGGAGAGCTTTGATGAAAAAGCACAGCTTTTGATTATCCCAAACTATTTTCAGGCTTCTGCACCTTTCGATAATGTGGTTCCGTAGATTTCCTCTGAAGATAGTAGAAAACAATTATATCTATGCCCCGTGGTGATGCAAGAAAAAAAAAAAATCAGAAGTCTAACAAAACACCTGGATTTCTGCTAAATTAAAATTTTATTACGTTCAAGAATAGAGCAAAAAGTATCAGTGTTAAGTAGCTACACGAGTGAAGGGGCTAATGCAAGGTTGTTGTAACATGTTTTATTTTTAGGGAGCGCAGAGAGGGAGAGGACGTTTTGAAACAGTTTTCTGTCCTTGAAAATGCTTGTACGGGAACTTGAGTTATTCTGCAAAACCATAGTTTGAGATTCAGGACTTTTCTTACTGGATTGTCTTTGTCTTGTTGTTAGATAGGGACTTGCAGCCGTGTGGACACTTAACCCATGTTGGTTGTTCACTTTTTTCAGTAGCAGTCGTTTGTGCATGTCATGGTTTTATGATTTTTGGTACTGGTATTCCACATCATAACATCATGTAGTGCATTTAGAGTTAAAGACGTGGAATACCAGTACCAAAAATCATAAAACCATGACAGTGCAAGCTGCTACTTTATTGGTAGGAGAGTTGTGCAGCTGTACTAGTGTCCTGACACAAAGGCAGATACAGTATGGAAATGTCTCTTAGGTAATGTCTTTTCCCTGCACCCCTTTTTTTAATCCAAGGGTAGTTAATAACGTTCTGTCTTTTTAAAGAAAGGTTTCAAATTAGTGTTCAAAACAGCGAACATATACAGATGCATGCAGCAGACTACTCCACAACCAACATCTAGCTGCTTGTTTAAAAGCAGTGCTCAGCTTTCCAGGTGAGCAACGTCTTGTTTATCAATCTGTTATTGCCACAAGAAAATTCTGGCTGTTGGGTTTTGCTGGTTTCTACCAGTAAGATCTGATCATCGTGTGGACAGGAGAGTCTTGCCTTCACACAGGCAGCTAGCAGTTGTGTGTGATTCCTGCCAAAGCTTCCCTGTGCTTTCCCCAGTCCTTCAGGGGTCCCTGGGATGCCCTCGAGCATCCCGAATGGCACCAGGAACCTGCAGTTTGGCAGCTGAATCGCATCCTGGCTCTCCTGCTTTGAAAGCATTGTGATGTGACATTTAGTTTTGATGTGTGATTATTTCCGAGGGTTTTGTTGGCTGAAATTATGCTGTCCGTTTTCACGTGTTGATTAATTATTCCTCATGTCCCTATTTATAGGGATGTATTGCTTCTGTGTTTTGCCTCCATTCATTTCCTTTCTTCTCTCTTTACCTCCTCCACAGAAATACATCTTTCATACTGCTGGGTTTGGTATGGCTGCAGGGACTATTACACCATGACAGTATCTAATTTAATAAACAATAAAGCCACTGTTTTGTACATGTAAAGTTTGTCAGTGGAAGTAATGTTATCTGTTTGCTTCTTAACACCCCCACCACCAGTAGAGTATTCAGGCGTGGCTTTGGTGTTTCTAACCTATGCATTAAGCATTTTCTATTGCTCAGAGCCACTGTCTAAGCTGTTTTAGGTGGACTTTCCTGTCCTCTTAACTGATTAGCATGCAGGTTTTGTATCAACTGATTTGGTTAATAGTGCGATTTTCCTAGGTACTTAAATGCTTACATCATTTCTAGCATGGAAGCAGTTAAACATGTAAATGTATGAGAATAAATTAGACAGGTATAAACACGTTTCTCTGTGTAGGCACATAGGTGTCCACACTAGGATCAATGCGATACAATTGTAATGCATATAAGCTAGAGTTAATCAGAACAATAGTGCTGAATGGCCCTGTGTTCTCATAGTAAATTCTGTGGTCTTATGTCCACACCTTCCTCACCTCTATTGTGCGTGCTCCCATGCTATCTGGATTGCCTTTCTCAAGGAATCTGTGATCTGAGCTGTTCACCTGGAAGTACCATGCGCAGTCCAGGTGGAGGAATGTAGAAGCAGGTGATCTGTGTGGTAAAGCAGAACGCAAATGGTCAAGAGATATAAACATGTTACTGTGTAGTTGGCCTTGCAGCTTTTCTCAGTGCAAGTGAAGTCAGTTTTTTAGGAAAATAAATTCATTAGGGCTACCAGAGCAACCTTAGTTTGTCATCTTCATGGTGTATGTGCTCAGTATGGTTCTCAGTTAATAAACAGCTCATCAATGTCTCCTGTTCCTCTACACAGTGAGTTAAGCACTGTCCTTGGGCCATATTTCCTGCACGTTTTTCAAGTCCTGTTCTGAGGAGTCATTATTGTACGCTTTCTTGCTGCATTCCTTAGCCCGTTACCTTTGTGATTCACTGCTGGCAGTTTGTTTGACAGCAGAGACTTGATGTGAACAGGGCTGAGGTGGTGTGACATGGAAGATGTGTGACCAGGTTTGTGCTGTGACTGTTTGGCCACTGCTGTCCAAGCTCCCACAGCATTTGTGTTATTCAGCGCCTTGCTGTGGGCAGCATGTGAGCATGTAACCCCCATGTCTTAAAGTAGAAAAGTTCACAAAATACGACCTCCTCCTGCTCCTCCAGCAGTTCTAGCAGGGGTCCTGTGGGCTGCAGTCCCCTACAGTGCACAGCCCTGGCTTATCTGCTGCCCAGAGATTACAGAGGGTGCTGGGGGAGGGCTGTAGGTCATAATAGACCAAGTCTGAAAAGGTTTCATATGGAGGGAGGCTTGCAAATTAAAGTAGCAAAAGCATCTCCAGTATCTGACAGCTTAACTTGTGATGCTTGTTTTGAGTACGATAATAATGTTCTTCATATGTGTTCTTTCGTATGTATGTGTTCTTGTAGTGTTTTAAAAAGTGGGCTAAACATCCTTTCCACCTTCCCTGGCAAATCTGCCTTGTGCAAGTATAAGCCCAAGCTCAGCAGCAGTGCTGGAACCTGTTAGCCTGTCCTACAGGCTTTTGCTGCTCATGCTGGCCATAGCAAACTATTGTCATTTGTGTAAACTGTACTTGAGAAGGATGATACGAACTGTGCAAGTGACTCCCACAGGGGTTCACTGTGAGATGAGGAATGAGTGTGTGTGGGAATACTTTATTCCAACCCAGGCTTGTAGTTTACAGCTAAAGGTTTCAGAAGCACTTTGACTTTTATTCATTAATGAGATGCTGTTACTTAGGCCTCAGTGCAGAAGTGGCCTGTCTCTCGAGCAGTCCTCACAGTCTCCCAGTGTGGCATGCAGAGTCTGGATGTACACTCTTGTCTTTGTGGGCACCAGTGCAGAAGGAGCTTGTGCAACTCCTGCAAATAGCAGGGCAAGTGCCTTCGTGTCTTGCCTATGGAAGTGAGTTGTCCATCCTATTGGAGGAGGCAGCAGTTGGCAAAACATCAGAGCTGTGTTTATGGCAAAGTAGGCAGAGTTGTGAAGCCCTTGGAAAGCTTCATTTGTTAGTTTCATGGCAGTGATTGTCCTTTGCAGGGGCTCAATGCCTGCTTCCCAGAGTAACCTGCTCTGAGCTGGCAATATTTCACACTTCCTTCATAGCTTACACCTGCCTAATTGAGGTCTCTAGAGCATCGTTTTGCTGATACTTTCTAAGAGAGAATTTTTTTTTTATTTATTTTTTGTGGAGAATCCGTGTTTCTTAATTTCCAGTGATGTGTATGTGAATATTTGATGCTGAACATTCTTCAGTGTACAGAGGAAATGCTGAGAGCTAGCAGAGGTTTCGATGAAATTCAATAAGCTGAGGAGCAAGTTTGCTGTACGAAGGAATCCATCAAAGAACTTTCCCCATTCTGAGAAGGCTGGATTTTGGTGCTTCTTTCCCAGCCTTCAGCACTCACATTTTTGAAAGGGAAACATCTCTCGTAGTTTTCCTAATTTATTTTCTTTAAGTGCAATCTCTTTGTGTAATCTAGGCTTATGGGGCTTATTGGTAGAACTGTGAAGACTGTCAAAACATTTTTAAGAAAAATTGACAGGCTCAGAGGAAAGTGGGTTGGAGTTAATGTATTTGTTGCTTTTTCCCTAAACACACTCCCAAGATACAAGTTCTGCTTCAGTACTTTGCTGACTGGGAAGGGGTTCAGCCTTCTGAATACACAGATCATCGTGGCCTTTGGGATGTTGTGCCTTCACCAGTTTAGCTGCTTTCTGGCTTTTGGTATTGAACGATAAACACTCCAGTTCTGCTCCTATCCTCCATTATCTCTACTCACAGCAAACCTGGCCATCTTAAACATGATTAAAATATAATTCAAAATTTATTAGCTAATTATGACGCAAAGTACTTAATTTGCCATTGCTCCCTAATAACTTAAAGGTACTCCTGATAACTTGGTAATAACCGTATCATAAGCAAAAGGACACGGTTGCTAGTAACTTAATAGGCAGCTTCCCTCAAGATAAAACATAAATAACATACCTCAATGAAATCGGATTCGAGCTTAGTAAAATTATCTTGGCAAGCAAAGAGAATATTTGTTAATTTTTCTGTGAAATGTTATCATTGCCAAGAAAACTTGGTTACAAAAAAAGAGAGATGGAGAAAGTATTTGCGTGAATAATTGATTTAACATTTCATTGGCTTAAATGATTTTCGGAAAAGTGGTTTTGATACGCACTGAAAAACTGAAAAGTTTTCCAGGACTTGCGAGATATCAAGCACTGCAGGAGATGTGGGGCTTCAAGACTTGCAACCTGCTCTGCAGCAGATCTAAGGGGCTGTGGCACTGTGTTGTAGATAGAGGACTAGGGACAACCTATGTGAGATTTGCACAGCTGAGGTTTGTTGGGGAGGGGGTCTGTACTGTAGCAAAAAGGGCTTGGGGAAGTGCTTAGTGGCTGGAAGCAAGCAAAACCAAGAGGGCTGGTAATAGATGCAATGTTTTGGGGAATATCAGCTACTTCGGTGTCTGTTGGAAGGAGGAATCTCACCTTGCCAGGGGTGCTGGGGATCATGGGGCAAGGGTCTTAGCTGGGGGACCTCGCTCAGCCACATCTTGTCAGTTTGGCTGCCATGGTACTGAAAGTGCTTTTTAAGCACTTACTTGCCTCGCCTTGTGTGAAAAGGTGCATGTTTGGGTTGCGGCCTGTTCCTCTTATCTGTCTACATCTCCTTGGTATACCAGAAGCTGAGATGTGCAAAGCAGAGGGAGAAAGCGTCTGGTAAACAGAAACTCCTGGCCCATCACTTGCACTCCAGGAATGGTGCTCTGCTGGCCTCACCCCGGCCACAGCTGTGAGGTGTGGAGTATGGCTTCCATCTGCCTGCATGTATCGTCTGCTGGCCGTGAGTCACCAGCCCCTGACATCCCAGCCCAAGAATTCATCCCCTTCCTTTCTAAAGCATCGACATTTCTACATGAGATACTTGGGTCTCAGTGAGTGATGCTCCTGAGCATCCCAGGAGGAGGCTGTGTTTGAGCCAAATTGTTTAGCTTACTTCTGTTGGGCATTTGAGCACCCTGAACATACTACCTAGTACATGAAACGCAGGGGGACTTGCTATATGAGCTGTATTTTGGAGTACTTCTGGCTGAACATCCTCAGTTGCTAGATAACCATTTTACTGGGGAAAATACAGGCTTCCATTTTTCTTGGGAAAACTTCAGACAAACAGATAAGGCTGTTGCTTTTGTTTTTTGGGGTCCTTACCATCCACTGTTCGGTTCACCCTCATGTCTCCTGTAGCCCACATGTCCCTTTTGCATGGTGTTGCTCAGGTGCACATCTCAGCATCTCCACGCTCATCTGTGGTGTAGGAAGCTGCAAATGACTCTTGTGGAAGTCCCATTCCTGCAACGTGACTGCATGGTGTTGAGCAATTTATTCTCTTTCAGTTGATGTCGGTTTGTCCATGTGGGTTAGACCCAGTGACTGTTGGTTCTTTTTATGATATATCTGGTTTGCAGTCATCTCTGCTCCCAGTGCTGCTGTTGATTGCATGGGTTATAGCAAACCCATGTTTCACTGCTTTGTCTCTGATGTGTTCCTTCATGATACCAGCTCACTCATCATCTCAATCCTTGTGTTCCTCACACGCTTTACTCTTCATTTAAGGCTATTCACCACCTCCCTCTCTCAGTTTCTTCCAAGTGTTGTACAAGCCCCTTGCGCTTGTCCTTACCCTCTCTTTTGCCTCCTTGCTCAGATGACACCAAGACATTTGAAGTGGTCTCCATGTAAATGATTCTGTTCTTTAATCTTCAGTAGATATTTCCACAAAGGTTTCTAACCTTACTTCCACTCAGTATCTAGAATTTATCTGTTCTTTAAAATGCCATGTAACATTTTCTCTTGAACCTCCTAATAGCTGGTATTTTAACTTCTCTTCCTGTACATCCTTCTTGCTTTGTCTGCTTTGGCTCCCATACTAATACATTTTCTGCAGAAGGTTTAATAAGATTTTTGGTTTTAATATACTTCTCCCCAGTTACCTTTGCGTTGCAATCATTGTATTCATGACACTTCTAATAACACAGGAACTGTCAGTGCCAAGGAATTCCAGATACTCGTGGACATGAAACCTGAAATTAAATAGAAGGGATAAGAGATAAGAACAAATTATAACAGCACCGAGAACAAGAGATTACAACAGAACATTTTCATAATGTATGTGTTAGCGAAAATTGCAAAGTTCCTTTCTTCTATCACGTTTATGAGGCAACTTCTGTTATGCAGAGCTAGGAAGGTTGCTGGGTGTTCAGTCACCGGGGATCCAAGTGTTCAGGAAGAGATAGGCAGGTAGTGACTGCTAGCCTGGTCCTCTGAGACACGAAGAGAAACATAGTCAGCCTGTGCTTGGCTAGCACAGCATTTCTTCCTGGTGTGGCCACCTCCTCGAATGTACTAGCTTCTAGGGGAGAGTGCAAAATTATGTAATTTAGACATACGAGGAAGTAAAATTAAATAGCCATGAGATGAGCATGCCATTAAACAGACCTAATTTATAATGGACTCTTATGCAAATTGCCTTTGAGCGCTCAGCGAAAGAAAATGAAAAGAAATTAATAAGGACAATGTGGACTAAGAAGTCGTAGAGGGAAAAAAAAAAGTAAAAGTAAAAACCTCTTCGAACTCACTGTCTGCACACCCTGGAGTCTTAAATAAGCATTTGCATTAGCCACATAAATGTAATGAGGAGATAGGAAAACCTGTGTTCATTTTGTCTCTGTGGTCCCAACCTGGTAAAGTATCAACTAAAATACTTTTTTGTCCTTTTTTTTTTTTCCAATTTTCCTTTTTTTTTTGTTTTTTTGTTTTTTAATTCTCTGCCATGCAGTCCTTTATTTGAAGAAGAAAGATGAGTTTCCATGCGTGGTTTGCTCCTTGGTGTCAGAGCTCAGTGGAGTCTCAGGTCTGGGTGCTCTGACACCACTGCTGGTGTGCCCATGCATCTCTGCCAGAAAGTGTTTTGCAAGGTTTTAATGCTTCTTTCCCAAGTTCTCATACAAGGCAGAATATACTAAAGAAGAGACTCTTTTTGTAGCTGACAATATATGTCAATATTTGTATGTTTGGAGAGCAAGGCTTTGAACACTTAAGCTGTGTGTAACAGCCTTGCTGCAGACTGAGTGTATTTTATTTGACAAACAGGACTCGTTTATGAAGAATCTGAGAAATCCTGTAAGCAGTGTCATCTTCCCCTGCTTTTTATTGTAGAAATGCTGTTATGAGAGCACTGGGCTGTGGGGAAAAGGGTCCCCACAATATTTTATAGAAGTAAAGCACTGGTGTTCTCAGTGTACCTTTATTTTCTCCCCCACAACACCAGGTTTGTGCCTGCACCTGTTTTGCATCCTTGAAGTAAAACCCAGCTCTCTGATGGGAGCTGAGTTTCACACTGGTTATATTTTCAACCCTTGAAGCATTCGATTTCTGACAGTGTATTATGATACTTAAAGCCATCGACGTTAATTATTACCCACTGGAGGTTGCACTTTCAACCCATGGGACATTAATTTTCCTTATATACAGAAAATTCCAGCCTGTTAGCTTTAATTAAACATTTTAGAAGTATGTTACCTTGTAAACGTACTAGAATTTTTCATCCTTTACCCTTGGTATTTGGTTAGCTCTCGGTACGATTATCACCTTATTTTACAAGCATCCTTCAAACTACTTGGCTGTTTGGAAATCCATTCAGCTCTTAAATGTTTGGCATTGAAAAAAACAAACAAACAAACTTATCTTTGTCAGTCATCAGCTGAAGTTGTCTAGGAAGAGATGGGGAAAAACATCTTCCAGTTTTTCGTGGGAAGTGAAACATGAGTTCACAGTCCCTTCTCATGCCTGCAGCCTGGTGTCACTTAAGCATTTGTAGTTTGAGCGTGAGACCAAGCAGAACAGAGTGATGGGGAGGAGGGGAGCTCAAATATTACCAAGCGTGCAGGCAGGACACGGTTTGCTGCTGTGCCTCTTTCAATCCCATCTCCTCTCCTGGTAGGTGCAGCATATTCAACTTAGACCATGCCACCAGATTTGAGCACTCAGTTATCACAAGTCTTGGCCTGGAGGCCACGAAGCTGCGATTTTCAGTTCTCCATCTGAAAGTAAAGGTTTAATTTTATTTACAGAAGTCTCCCAAAGCATCACTGTGTGTTGCAAACCGAACCTTAGGAGGGGAGGAGGTCGGCACTTTGCAGTTCCTTGGGTTTTTCTGCTGCTGGAAAGCAGCTGCACTCACAGGTGGCACTTTGTTGGCTCTCCCAGGCTAGCTGGACTGGCTCTCAGGTGTTGGTGCTCTCTGTGATTTTGTCAGAAGACTCCATCCTCTGATACTATCTCATTTTTCTCCTAAACAATTAATAAAATGAAGACAAAAAAGCCTAGAGGTTTTAAAATACACAATTATAACAGTAATTTAGAACTAGGGTAATGCTGCAGAAACCAATTACAATTATACTTTTCAGTAATGACTGACTTGGCCAAATGTATATGTTTTGTGTGTGAATTCTGTGATAGATTCCAAGACAACATGCTTGAGTATGAGGGAAAATTAAATCTAAATGCCTAATGTTTCCATATTAGACATAAAAGTTGTTCATCCACCTAGTGAACAGGAGCCCATATTATATGGCCTGTCACAGTCTACGTTTTGACTGTTGGGGCAGGCAGTAACAAGCAGCAGTGGAAGAAAGCTTGAATTGTTCTAATGGAAGGGATAGCTTTGAGAAAAAATGTTTTGTGGTACTTGGATCGTTCTGCAAAATGTGTTTAGTGTCTTACATCTTACAGATTTCACACAACTTGAATTGATTCTGAATTCTGAATGGCCAGCTGAGGTTAATGGATTTTTGTTTCTTTCCTGGTCCTCACCTATCTCAACCAGAGAGGAGGAAGAGATGAGACCTGTATTGTGTGCAGCATTTATTACTGGGGGTACACTGTGATGCATGTTGTGGTCACAGATGCCATTTCAGACTCTGCTTGGGTTGGCTGTGACATTTCAGACAGGTGTAAAGCATCCTTGGATCACATCCTGCCCCTGGGTCAGGGCAGTCCCAAACATGGGTACGGTCTGGGCAGTGAGTGGATTGAGAGCAGCCCTGTGGAGAAGGACTTAGGGTACTGGTGGATGAAGAGCTGGAGTCAGCAGTGAGTGCTTGCAGACTGGAAATCTGCAGTCCAGATGGTCTGCACTGAAAGAGGGTTGGCCAGCTGGGCCAGGGAGGTGATTGTCCCCTCTACTCTGTCCTTGCAAAGCCCCACCTGGAGTATTCTATCCAGGTCTGGAGCCCACAGCATGGACGGATGTAGAGCTGTTGGAGCAGGTCCAGGGGAGGGCCTTGAAGATGATCAGAGGGCTGGAGCACCTCTTCCACAAAGACAGACTGAAGAAGCTGGGCTTTAACAGTCTGGAGAAGAGGAGGCTCTGGGGACACCTCACTGGGGCCTTCCAGTACTGCGAGGGGTCTGCAGGAGAGATGAGGAGGGACTCTTCTATCAGGAAGTACAGTGATAAGACAAGGAGTCATGTTGTGAGAAAGAAACTCTTCACAGGGAAGGCAGTGAGGTGCTGGCATGGAGAAGCTGTGTTGCCCCATCCCTGGAGGCACTCAAGGCCAGGTTGGATGGGGCCCTGGGCAGCTGAGCTGCTGGGTGGCAGCCCTGCCTGTGGCACAAGGTGGGACTGGGGGGGCTTTAAGTCCCTTCCAGCCCAAACCATTCTATGAGAAAATGAAGCCCAGCTCCTCAGCAGTTCCCCAAGACCTTACTGCAAGCACTGACATCCCACCACCTTTAAAGGGCAATTTTCATCTCTTTGCCTCTCAAACTCTTCTGGAGATCACTGTTGCTTGGTGTAGTGCTGTTGTATCTCAGCCTGAGATGCTTTTTGCAGCCAGGAGAGTTGGCTGCTTCTGAGTTACACTGAGTTTGGGTTTGGTTATCTGTGAGGGCTCAAAGCAGCCCCAGGGTGGTGATGAGGAATGGTTGTTTACTCACATCTTCTTTTAAAAGGAAAACAGTGTGCTGTGGTTGTTCATTGTGCTTGCTGGATCCGTTTGTGAAAAGACAGCCATGTACATTGCCTGTGCCACAAGCTGAGTGTGATCAGGGAAAAAGAGTGCCTGTGCCTCACCTAGCTCGTGCTGGTGTATGCTGATGTTATTGGCTGCTCCTTAGCAAAGCACATAGGATTTTTCATGTTGGTTCACAGATCAGTTTGTGTATATTAGGACAAGAGCTACATACGAATGAGCCCTTTCATTAAAGCAATGAAAGCACAGAACCTGCAGAGTATTGCAGAATGTGACAAGGCTCTAAAATCATGCCCAAGAGTGTCAGTAGTACTTCATGCAAAGTGTCCACGTGACGTATCACAAGTTAGCTATTTTGAGACCATTTTGTTGACAGTTCTTTGGAGAGGTGGGTGGTGTCATGAGGAGTCAAAAAATACCTCCACATGCACGTATAGGCACGTAAACATACAATCCAAGTCAGACATACCAGTCACTGCTGTTGATTTCACTGGGAAACAGTGTGACTGGGAAACGGAGTGACTCAGGAACCATTTGCAAACACCTCAGCACAAAAACACAGAATGCATTTCATTGAGGCTGAGGTTTTGTTCCCAATTTTCAGCCCTTCCCACTGCTCCCACTCAATTGGGTTTTGTGAGGAGCACATGTAGAAAGTGTGTGTTCAGCCAGCAGCTGGTGTTGCAAGCCTTTTTAGCAAGCAGAAACTCTGGGAGACTGAGTGGTCTCTAAAAGCTGAGGCATTTCTTCTGATTATTTTAGAGCCTGGTGATTGATATCTCCCACAAACAGCTGGGTTTTACTGTGAAATCACCACCTCACGTTGAAACATGATAACTTTTACATCCTTGGCTGCTTATTCCTACGTGCTGTCCACTCAGTTGTGCTGGTCCAAGTGTTGGCTGCAGTAAATGGCATCCAAAAAGTGATCTAGGTTTAAAAGTGGATTAGTATTACAATATAAATAAATAAACAGCTTTTCCTGAGTGCAGTTTTCCGGCCATATCGAGTTCACCGTGTGCTCCCTCAGAAAGCAGAATGAAGCTGATGGAGGAGTGGAATGGGGTCTGCTGGTGAAGCCATTGGGAGAGATGTCCTAAATGGGATCTGCTGTTGAGAGAGATGCCTGAAATACTCAAGTGTTGTCCTCTCCTGAGACAGCAAGTTTTCCCAGTCACTGTCAAGCCACGCACACTGTGACCCTGACGTTTGTTTGTTGTTTCCTCCACAGAATCGGCAGACTCTTCGATGGCACAGAGCCCATCGTCCTCGACAGTCTCAAGCAGCATTATTTCATCGACAGAGATGGGCAAATGTTCAGATATATCTTGAATTTTTTAAGAACATCGAAACTCCTCATTCCTGATGATTTCAAGGTGAGATTTCAAAGGACTTGAGTATTCTGCATGTACTTATGGTGAAACAAGAGTCTGACCTGTGATCGAAACAGAGTCAGGGGGCACTGCTAGAATATGATGCTTGATTTCAAATACTTGGCAAAACTGAGTGTGGGGTTGCTACCATGGCATCTGTCAGGCTTTCTTAGAGCAGCATCAGTGTTAAATTATCCCCTCCTGTCTGTGGTGTAATGGAGTAACCTTGCTGTGTTTGACCTAGGGGAAATTAAAAGTCACAGTATACTGATGGAGACAGAAAGGATGCAACCAGCTGTAACCAGCTACTCGTGAGCCTTGCTGGTTACATGCCTTCTCGTCTTCTTTTATGATTCTCTTCTGGATGCAACAACTCTTGCTTCCACACCCACGCTGAAATTCAGAAAATTGTGTGGGAATCATAGTATTGACAAAATAAACAGCGTGCATGGTAATATTTGAGCATGAAGTCACAGACTGTTTTCTCCCCCAGATTCTTGGATGAATGCTAGCGATTTAATTTTAGAGCTTGAGAGAAGTCAAGGATGTTCTACGTTTATTTTTTGATCTTTATTAAAGAGTCTTCTTTCCTCTTTTTTAATAACAAAGTAAACCTGTGATGGTTCACCTGCCAGACATCAGCCTGCAGTGGCACAGCTTCAGTCTGTGGGTGCTTGCAGGGATATTGGTGTAGCTGTGGTGTCAGTGAAGTGAGCACTGGAAACCTCAGTTGCAATTAGAAGAGATTAGAGGGAATACAGCAACTCAGACTGAGCAGAAGGGGTGCTGTGGAAGGGTTAGAGCAGTTCACACAGCAGTGCAGTCTTTTATCTTTTCTATCTGAGACATTTTCAGGCATTTGGGGCATAACAGGTGTGAGGTTGAGTTCAAGAGCAGTCTTTGAATTTCTGCTGCAGATACGTACTGCTCCCATGCGTGACAGGGGCAGACCTACCTGAATAATGTGGGAGTGTAGGAATAGCTGATAAGCATCGTGCCCCCGTTTTGAAGCCTTAGAATGTCTTTGTGCTGCTCTACGCTCTTGTCCTGAAGGTAATCAGAAATGCAGAAAAAGGAAAAGCCGTGCAGTATCAAGAAATTATGTATGCAGAGTCCTTTAACAACATAAATATACTGCAGCTCTGCTGAAATTAACAATGTTAACTTCCGATCCTCTCTGCTTGTGCTGCAAGTCACCCAAAACATAAGTGCTTAAAATGAACTGCAACACTCGTTTCATATAAATGTGTAGACTACATTACTCTTTCATTAGACATTAAGAAGTATTCTGAATATGATTTTGGTTTCCCTTGCTCACCAAGTATTCAGTCTGTAGCTGAAATTTAGGGCTGTATTGACTGTTACCAGTCTTTTTATTTGGTCTTCCCATTCCTCTGCCTTGCCAAATTCTCATGTATTTCTTTTCTCTATATAAATATTCTCCAAATTGTCTTATAGTCTTAAGCCTAGAAAAACAAGAATGTTTGTTTTTGCTTTAAAATGCAACAATAGATGCAGTTCAGGTCCTGGCTGTGCTTAGAAATGCATTCTCCCTGCTCTGGTGTTTGAGTTGATTTAGTAAACAATACTGTTGGCAAAATGGAGAGGTATTAAAAAATACTTATTTTTTTAAATGCAGTGATATGTGCAATTTATTATGCAAATATCTCAACCATTTTGCACTGAACCGTTGCAGGCTCCCTCATTTACATTCTTCTACCTGTTACAGTGCCTGCTAGTATTGCTGTAAGACACAATGGATCCTAATGATGAATTTTCTGAATCCTGATTGAATTCTGTTCCATCTGTTTAATGAGGTCATTATCTTATGACATCACTGTGGGGATTAAAATAGAAGGAAACATGGGATGTGACTGCCTGGGTTGTTCCACAGATATTTTAATTTTTTTGCTTGCACTGTTATTTTATTACAACTTTCTACACAGTAATTACGAGCTATGTCTGAAGGGTTCCAGATCTGGAGCAGTGTTAGCCTGAGTAACCATATCCATTGTGCAGTACGTCAGCTCTTCCCTAACTGTGCACAGTAATACATGTGTCTTTCAGGACTACAGTTTGTTGTATGAAGAAGCAAAGTATTTCCAGCTTCAACCCATGCTAGGAGAGATGGAAAGGTGGAAACAAGACCGGGAGAGTGGCCGCTTCTCAAAGTCTTGTGAATGCCTGGTGGTGCGTGTTGCCCCAGATCTCGGCGAGAGGATTACACTGAGTGGTGATAAGTCATTGATAGAAGAAGTGTTTCCAGAAATTGGTGATGTGATGTGTAATTCTGTCAATGCTGGCTGGAATCATGACTCGACGCATGTCATCAGATTTCCACTGAATGGATACTGCCACCTCAACTCAGTTCAGGTAGGAAGGATCTTCCTGACCAGGCACCTGTGGGATGGTGTGCTTCTCTCTCATTGCTGGGAAGGTTCTGTGAATAAAAGCAGCTGGAGGCTCTGAGCTAGTTCCTTCTGTGGGTTATGGCTGCTTTCTCAATTCTCACACATTGCACTCTTGACAAAACAAATTACAGTAGTTGAAAACTTGCTTTAACACCCTCAAGTGGGGCATCTCGGTGGGACTTTGGCCCTTCAGTGAGACCACTGGGAGACATGCAATGTGAATTCTTATTGAGCACTAAGCAGGGAAGTTAACACAAGTGTCATAAAAAGAAGTATGTAATTTTCTGAGTGTTACTCTGGACTTTTGCATTTGATAATGACCTCCATAAATGTTTCTTAAATGGATGCTCTGTGTCACCATATGCTTGCTGTCTTGGGTGGAAACAACTGGTTCATTCTTCCTCCTTGCTGAGATGACAAAAATAATAGCACATCTGCTTATTGGAAATAGGGACCTATCTACTTCTGTGGTCTTAGAGAAGGCCCTCCTCTATCGCATGCAGCAGAGCAGAGGATGTATAAATAACAAAAGTCAGTAGCTTTTCTTTTTAAAAAGTTAGAAAATGGACAGAAGAAATCTGGGAGACAATTGCAGGTGTGGAAAAATGTTCACACCCATCTGCAACTAGTTAGCAAGTTGTGCACAGCCAGCACTTTGTAGTGGAATATTTCTTCACAGCTGGGCTGTCATTTGCCAAGCTATTCTATGATTANGTTAGAAAGTTGTGCACAGCCAGCACTTTGTAGTGGAATATTTCTTCACAGCTGGGCTGTCATTTTATTCTATGATTCTGTGGTGGTCTTTAGTTTAGCTGCACCTCCTAAATGCTACACACTTGTGAGCAAGATCTTACCCAAGGGAGCTTTGCCATCTGAGCTTGATGTCTTCCTGCTGCCGGGTCCTGTCTCCAGGTAGCAAAATTCTGCTCCCCTTTTCTGATGAAGAGGAGGGCTAAGCACTGCAGCACACACTGAAGGCTTGTGGGGTGCTGCATATGAGCTACATATGTGCAACAGAGGAGTATGGATGGACCTATCTGAACTACCAAAATGTGGTCAATGCATGCTATCCTTGGACAGTTACATCGCTTATTGGCCCTACGGTCATGTTGAAACATCAAAGTTGTTTTGTCATAGTGACTAATGCAAATTTAGAACACCTCTACATGCAAGATTATAACTGAAAAGGGATATGAATTTCAAGGAGAGGTATCTAGCCATGTATTTTATGAGAGCTGTCAAAGCAGTTTTATCCTTTAGCAGTTTAGCATTCGTTTTTATCACACAAATAAGAATTTCCAAGCCTATTTCACAGTGTGAAAAACCCAAGTCAAAGGGCAAAACATACGCAGACTTG
This sequence comes from Odontophorus gujanensis, assembly GCA_013399175.1. NCBI lineage: Eukaryota > Metazoa > Chordata > Aves > Galliformes > Odontophoridae > Odontophorus > Odontophorus gujanensis. The sequence goes on along the minus strand of VXAB01002507.1, from coordinate 912 downwards.
AAGAGATGATGATCCCATGCTGATGATACCACATCTTCCACTTTAGGCGGCCATCATCATCTCCCCATCCCCAAAAGAGTGTGATGTGGGACAGGGACTATTTGTATACCTGGACAGGGAGGCGTAGGCTCAGTGATTTGCCCAAGGCTGAGATAGTTTCCTGTCCAGTCATATTTTTTTCCAAGGACCTAGTTTTTCCTGCTGTATTTTCCAGTGACTTGCACTGAGATATATTTGGGGAACTTAGACTTACGTTGTTAAAAGCTAAAAATCATGTTAAAATGGCTCTGAAGTTTTGATGTTTGTTCTTCTTTCAGGGCTTCTTCCCACCTCCTAGTTTTTGAGATTTGTCTGCTCCTTAATTAACTGTATTTTGGAAAGACATGAAGCACTGCTTGTAAAAGCATGGCATATCTTGTAGTTTTAAGCATTTTAAAGCCCTGCTTGCTTCTCCCTCTTCCCCAACCCTCTCCTTGCAAGCCAATGTGCTGATTGGTGAAGTATCTGGGACAAGCATTGTATTCCCCTGCCTTCAGGTGTGTGAAGAGAGCAGTAAGAGCAGTTGGTAGCAGAGGAAAACCCTGCAAATGTCCCCACTCCACCTCAACCCCAACAGGATCCTGTCCTTCTGGACAGAGGATCCCATGTCTCCTACTGGTGAGAGACAATGAAGCCCTGGCAGCGGAAGAGACAGGCATGAGAAAAGGAGCAGAGTCTAAGTAAGGTTAAGAGCCCTGGAGTTGCAGGAAAACTTAATGATATTAGTGGAATCTTGGTGTGGAAGGAAACTTGGCTCTTGCGTGCTCTTAGCAGTCTGGTGGTAGGTCTTTGCACCATCTGCTTGCTGGGTGAATTGCATGGGTGCATACCCTTCCATTTCATGAACCCACCCTTCTCTCTTCTCTTCTCTTC
>VXAB01002505.1:92429-158165 GCA_013399175.1 Odontophorus gujanensis | reverse complement strand
GACACTCTCTTTCCTTTGGGGATAGACCCAGCATCAAGTGCACGCTGCCATCTTGCCTTCAGAGTTTAGTGTAAGGCCTTTGGTTTACTGGACACTCTCTATTGCTCATTTTATTTGATTTATTAGCTTTAATTCTAATTACATTGTATAATATTGTGTTATTTTGCTTTCTGATATCTTATTTAGTAAATTAACTTTCCTCCTCAGATCATTGCCACTGTTTTGTTTCTAGGTCCATCTCCCTTTTTCCCTTTTCTCTTTCCCCCTTCCCCTTTCCTGGGGCGTAGGTCCAGGGCCCCCCCACACCACTTGTCACAGGCTGGTCGAACCAGCCTGTAAACTGTTGACGAGTATGAGTGAATAATAATACCAAGTGAAGAAAATTGAGAAATTATACAAATCAGTGCAACTCTAGATGTAATTTTCTTGCAGTTCTTCCCCCAGGATTAAACAAGTTGTTATGAAGTTCCAGTACATATTCAATGTGAATTAGACACTGAAGATACCAGAAGTCCCACAAAAGATATCTTCTATAACTCACTGTTGGTACCAACTTGTTATAGTGCTCATTATGGCTCTCAAGACTGATGAAATTTATTCACAAAGAATTCATATATTTAATCTCTCAGCACTGAGATATCTTAAGAAAACAAACAAACAAAACAAACAAACAAACAGACAACAACAACATATAAAATTCAAGCTGTTTGAAAACTTATAACCAAACACTAAAACAGACATAAAACCCCTCACCTTCAATGTCATACTACTCCCAGTGAAGAATTTATAATTTTGACAGGTTCTCATAGAAACAAGCATGGGAAAAATGGACTGATACTAAAAAAACCTGTGTATTTGTTTTNCTGTTTGAAAACTTATAACCAAACACTAAAACAGACATAAAACCCCTCACCTTCAATGTCATACTACTCCCAGTGAAGAATTTATAATTTTGACAGGTGCTCATAGAAACAAGCATGGGAAAAATGGACTGATACTAAAAAAACCTGTGTATTTGTTTTAACGGTAATTTTACTGGCAATTAGCAATAATTTGATTCTTTTTTTCTATAAATATTACTATCAGCTTGGATTTTTATTAGACCATTAATACGCTAATTAGAATAATATGATTTCAATACTTTTCAGAATTAGCAATAATTTGACTCTTTTTTTCTATAAATATTACTATCAGCTTGGATTTTTATTAGACCATTAATACGCTAATTAGAATAATATGATTTCAATACTTTTCAGAAAACTTTTGAAATGTAACATAAATTAAAAGTAAACAGAAAACTTTTGAAATTACATAAAATACTCATGACCAATGAGGTTTTGCAATAATCACAATAACATTATATTTTGAACTGATCTTTCCAGAACTGTATTTGGATATTGGATATATCCCTTGAGAACAACCTGGAATTCATTTTTAGAGATGTTAACTTTCCCTAAGTCTTAAAAACAAAACAAAACAAACAAACAAACAAATTAAAAAAAAACCAAACACACAAAACAAAACACACACACACATCCAGAGTTTCAACCTGGAAATCTAAAATCTGTGACAATGAAATTTGATGATCATTTCTGAAATTGTGAGCAATTGCTTTTTTTTCTCTTTCCAATAAACATTAGTTCGATAACATTCTTACCAAAGCCTGAAGTGGCATTAGCTAAACATCAGCTTTTTGCTGTGCACCATAGAGTGCTCCAAGTTTCCTAAGAAGTGTACATAAAACATTTTTTTACACTAACCATGAGAGAGATGTTTGCTAAGACAGTAAGTTAAAATGACAGTGCTAGAATACCATCTTGCTGTTCTTGCTTCTTCTGCCCCTCTCCTTTGCCTACATAGTGACAGCTGTGTAGACTCAGCTCGTCTCATTAGCAGCAGCCTCTGAACCCCTGGTTTTCAGGACTCTGGCATAAATAAAGTAGGCAGAAGGCTCATGGCTGTTTTCCTGCCCTTGATTTTATGCTGTTCTCCACATCTGCTTAGTTTTGTTGTGCCAACAGAGAACTCTGGACACTTCTACTATGCTTTTATTTTTATTTTGTTTTATTTCTACTTTAAGATCATTAGCATCTCATATATTCTTCCTGATGTTTCTGTAAGTATATTCACTCACAGTGCTTATCAATCTTTCTGAATTCATCATACATCCATTGAGTCTCTGAGAGACCACATCTCTGTTCCAGTCTCAACTCCCACTCTGCTTTCTACGTGTGAACTGCTTTTACCTGTGTTTCCCACTCTGTGAAATATTCTCTTTTGTCCCTTCTCTGAGGAGATGGTGTAATTCTATAGTTTAATAATTACCATTATTAATACTCTCATAATGAAATCATACCAATCTATGCAATTGTGTTGATGTGCCTGTGCTTTCAAAATAATAGTAAGAGATTCCTTCTTGTTATGATACTACTGCAGATAGGTAGCCACCTATAATAAGTGAGATGGTTATACTCTATTATTCATTCCTCCTTTGTAAGCAGATCTTCATAACCCTCATTTCTCAAATAAAAGTCACAAGCTCGAGAGAATAATTTAAGAAGTAAGTATAAACAAAAAGGTTTTATAATTTAATTGTAATTTTCAGAAAATCTGATTTTTCTAAATGTCTTATTTTAAGATTTCTCTGACTATATGGAAATCATGTAACACTGGAATGCTTCTTGTCTCCTAGACATGGTTACTCATCTTGGGCACATGTTAGAGTGAGATCTATGTGTAGATAATTTCTCTTCTCCTTTTTCCCTTCCCTTATTTCTGTCTTGTAGAAGAAGAAAATGGAAATGAGAATGGGGAAGTTATGGACTGTAGTGTGTTTCAGGATACACCCCCCAGAATTTTGCACAATTAGAAAATCATAAAACACATATCCTAAAATGTTGTCTTTTTCAGCCTCTTCAGCTATAAGCTGAGGTACATTGTACTGGTTTATGAGTGTGCTGTTGTTAGACAGAAAGTAAACGCTAGAGCACATTTGCATTACCATTACTATTAATCCTACTCACTTCCATTAAGAAGATGAATCAATCTAAAAAGAAACACTGACTGAGAAACAGAGATTTGGGGTCGTAAGTCCCTACGGAACATGTTTCACTTAATTCAGTATTTTGGGTCAAATAATCTGTGGTTTGTTTTCTTTTGTGTGTAGGTGTTACAAAACGGATACAAGTAGTTAGTAGACAGGCTGTTATTCGTAACTGCCAAGATGGCCTGTGCAACCTTTTGTCTCCTGTTGTGAACGGAGGCAAGCCAGGCTGACAATCATAGAATCCTTAGAACTGTCAGGGACATCTGGAGGCCATCTAGTCCACCCCCCCAGCAATAAACAGGGACATACACAGCCAGATCAGGATACCCACGGCCTGATCCAGCCTCATCTTGAAAGTCTCCAGGTGTAGGGCATCAACCACATCACTAGGCAACCTGTTCCAGCACCTCATTACACTCACTGTAAAATATTTTTTTATTCCATCTAACATAAACATACCTCTTTGAGCTTGAAACCATTTTCCCTGGTTCTATCACCACAGATGCAGCTGAATAGTCTGTCCCATTCTTTTTTGTGGCTCCCCTTTAGATACTGAAAATCCACTCTCAGGTCATCTCAGAGCATTCTCTTCTCCAGGCTGATCAACCCCAGTTATCTCAGCTTGTCTTCATAGGAGAGGTGTCCCACCCCATTTTTGTGACCCTTCTCTGGACACGTTCCAACAGCTCTGTCTCTCCTGTACTGAGGATTCCACATCTGAAAGAAGAACTCCAGGTGAGGCCTTACCAGCTCAGAGTAGAGGGGCAGGATCACTTCTCTTGACCCCTGGGGGATACCACTCGTCACCGATCTCAATAGACATTGAGCCATTGACCACAACTCTCTGAAATGAATCCTGCAGCCAGTTCCTCTTTCACTGAACAGTCCTCCTATCAAATCCATATCTTTCCAACTTAGAGAAAAGCCTGTTGTGGGATACCGTGTCAAAGACCTTACTAAAGTTGAGATAGATGACATCAGAGGCTCTTCCCTTGTCCATTGATGCAGTGACATCATCACAGAAGGCCACCCTTGTCGTTGATGAAGTCATGTTGGTTCCCATGTATCACCTCCCTGCCTTAGCATAGCTTCCAACAGGATCTGCTCCATGATCCTCCTTGGCACTGAGTGAGACTGACAGATCAGTAGTTCCCAGGGTCATACTTTTTACCCTTTTTAAAAATGGGTGTGAAGTTACCTTATTGCCAGTCATCAGGGACTTCACCTGGTTGCCACAACTTGTCAGATATCATAGAGGGTGGCTTGGCAACTACATCAGCCAATTCCCTTAGGACTCTGGGAACTTCATACAACTTTGTTCTGAGCATGGAGGAGTTATTTTATCAGTTACCTCAATCTTCCAAATACATAAATGAAGGAGATATCTGAGATTCTCCTTAAAAAATCTTACAGACCTGAAGTATGTTTATCCTTTGAAGTATCTCAAAATATACTTGCTATATTTTAAATCTTTAATGGAAACTTAAAATAAACACAATTTAAAAACTCTCCTCCTCCTTCAGACTATAAGCTTAAAGTCTGGCTATTTAATTTATACGCCTTCTGTTAACAGTTACATTTAAAGTATTTTTAACCTGCTGAACTAAGTCTGGTAACAGCCATTCACTGTCAAGAAATTCAAATGACTACTGCCTATGGCATTAAACAAAGTCAACTGGTCATATTTCATTGCTATCTCCTGTTATAATTCTGCTATCCTCTTGAAAAGCAATCATTAGCAAAATAAATCTGTGCAACCTCATTAATAAATGACCCCTGGTATACATATGTAAAATCTAAAGATGCTAAAAACTTAATTTTCCATCACGATTGTTTCCTACTGAACGTGACTTCAGCAGTTTATTTTCATGTATTTATTAAAACAAACAAAAACAAACAAACAAAGCAAACAAGCAAAAAACAAGGGCATGTATCATATAGCCTCAGAAATATTCTACATGGCATTTTATGTTTGTGCTTAGGAAAATTTCCATGTATGTACTCTGTGTTTTCCATCTATTCATGTAAATAACAATGATTGTACAGAAGGCATTTGTTCTCTCTTACTTTGCATAGTATTCTACTTTCGGAAATCTTTCATGACTTGCCCTGGGACAATAGTATTATGATAAAACAATATAACAAATGGATACATTTTGGAAAGAGAGAGATGTTCTACTTTTCAATAAAAGTTTAAATTTACTGCCTAACGATCCAAATGTGAAAAATCATACAGTATAGTTTTTGTGAAGAAGTTCTGTTTTATTCTTTATCTACAATTATTTTTAAATCAGAAGTGACCAGAAGAATTTTAGTAGAACCAATCACTAGTTTATCTTTTCTAATTAAACAAAAACAAGCAAGCAAACAAACAAACAAAAACAGTTTTAATTCTCAGATTGTTAATTCCTATTTACAGTATTCCTTTTCTCCATCAGGGAACTGAGGAGAAGCGAGGGGGAAATCAAAACTGTGTTCTTCTTTTTTTTATTATTATTTTTTTTAATACAGAAAAATAACTTTAGTTCTATTACTACATTCCAGTGCTTTTGGATTCAAATATATTATTAATTCAAAAATGGAAAGAAAAAAGCATTCCCTCCTATACTAAGTCCTTGAAAATCTCCATAACTTCTTAAAGATGGGTAAAGCAGGAAATATCTGTGAAGATGTCAACTTTAATTGCTGTAAGAATGCTTGTGAAGAGATGTGGTACCATCAAATTTTCATTTTTTGATCATACTTCAAATTCCTTATGTTTTAGCCTGCTGTTGTCTTTGCTATTACTAGTTTGAATGCGTTTATTTTCAGTCTGGTTTAAATTGGATACTTACATTAATGCATTGTCAATTTTCTCTTATGGCAGAATAAAATTAAAATAGGAAATATAAATGTGGTGTAGCAATACTACAGTTTTAAAGATTCTCTCATATGCCAAAAATACACATTGTCACTAGTCAAGTAAACTTAATGGCACTCACAAAACAGTATTGGCAAATGCCATTAACAAGATGTTCTCTTTAAAAGTTGAATGGTTTTTCAAAAAGAAATTATATTATTGAATTTGTCTAGCTGAATGCACACCTATTACTTTTACAAGCACTTTAGATATGGCAAATAAAAGAACAAAACATAATAGCACTGATTAGTATTTCCACATGTTCAAGTATTGTTTCCTTGATATTTAATATTCTTGGAATGAAAACTAGAGTATCTTAGGACACCAATATAGTGTTTAGATATTAGTTTGATTTAGCTATAAATTTGCAAGCAGAAAGAAGTCCAGAATTTAAAGTTTTACAGTTTCGTCTCCAGAAAGCTTGATGTTATTTTGTAATAGCCTATGGGGCAACCTCTTGCTCTTTGCAGAACCACTGATAGCAGTGACTCAGTAACAGCACATCAGATTTCACTTTTTGTCTGACACCAAATCTTGCTCTGCATCACTGAATTGCTATCCTGCAATGAACCACAGAATTTATTAATAAGGAGGAGTTTTTGAGAGAAGCCCTTTTCTTCTTTTAAAATCTCAGCCTCAAGGGTGTAAAGTCATTTATGTTTCAGTGCTATATTGGTATAGTGCACTGTGCACTCTTTTTAAATTCAGATTTGGCTGAGCTAATTTAACTACAGCACATAAGAGGAACTAATTTGATTCTACATTTGAATTTAAATTTAGAATTTCTAAATATTGTCTTTAACAGCACAGAAGGAGAAAAATATTCATGCCTGATAAATACAAAGTTTTGTTTTTTTTTAAGGTTTTCAACAATAGGTTGTTATTCAACTTCTTTTTCTTAAAGACCATTTGCCATAGACAGCTTTCAGTGCATGTATTTTTATACTTGAATGCATAAGAACCTTCCGTTGATTGTGTATATAAATCATGCAGAGCCTGTTGGTAGCAACAGAGAAAATACTGCCTGCCTAACTGAATTCAATGATGGCAGTGCTGTGAACTGTATGGTGCCAAAGCCCTGGAGTAGGAGTGACAAAACCAGATGAGGTCCTGACACTTGCAATGGTTTGGCTGTGCCCCAGTGCGCATGCTGGGCAGGTGCTGAAAGTGTTAGTTTGCTCGCCTGACTGGGATTGGCAACCTGCCAAAATCTTTTCAAACCCTGATCCAGTTTTGCTAAGAGCCATATAAAAATATTTTTTAAAAAAGAGAAACGCACTAACTCAAAGAGTTTGAGCTTACTTTTTCAACTACAGCACTGAATTATTCTATTTCTGGAGTGCCCTGCTTGAGAAACATTACGAGTTTTTAGGTTTAAGATTGCAGGATGAATGACTGCTTTGCGTTTTAGGAGAGAACATAGCTGAAAACTGTGAGGTGTCACAGTTGGCATCAGCAGTTCAATAAAGGTCTTGGCTTTGTCTTTGATCAGTAAGGATAAAACAAAACCCCGGATACACGCTTTCACATAGCAGCTCAATAACCACCCATCACTATCATGAGAGAGTAAAACATACTGACAGCGGTGCCTTATTTTTTCTTAATAACTCAGCATTATTTATCTTCTTATCTTTATTTTACTGTTTAGGAGATAGAGCTGACAATCTACTGTCTCTCCAAATTCAAAGTCTTATACATTGGAATATTACAGTGCACTGTGCACTGTTTTCAAAATTCAAATTTCCTTGAGCTAATTCTTTTAACTACAGAGAATCATTTTCTTTTGGAGGTTAGTGGAAGAGGTCACTTCTTTCACATCAGACATTTTAATCATTAAGATGGGAGTTGTCTCCAGTGCTTGGTGTTGAGATAATTTAATTTTCCTATCTTTATTACATTATGAATACTGTGTTGTCACAGTTTTTGTTATTGCTACTTTCTTTATTTTTTTAGTGTTTTGTTTGGTTTTACACCTTGGAGAAAATCACTGTTTTGTTGTGTTTTGTTTTGTCGCAGATATCAGGCCGTTCACACAGTATATCGCACAATTACTTCTGTATAATGAGGTATAGAAGTTATAATATAATATCCAGCAAGAAAAAATACACATTTCTAAGTGTAGTGAAGTTGGAGTCATTTTCTTGTCATTTTGAAATCAGTCTAAACCTTTTCTACCAACTCATGTGTAAAAACAAACATAAATTTGAATGAACTACTAATGTGATATCAGTAAGAAGAATCAGTGATACTGAACAAAGTATTTCTTACTACAAATATGAAAAGTCTTAATCCAAAGTTGGAACTGTTAAATAACTTTAATTTTTGTCTTATTTTCCCATGAGAAAAAATATTTTTAATGTTAAATGCACTTGTATTGTTAGATCAATACTGCATATGGACATAAAGTCAAATGTTCAAACAATGTACAATGCATCAATCATGTATTAAAATTTTCTTTGTATATGTTTAGCACAGTTGATTTCATAGCTAAACAAGCATGAGATGATCTACAATGATGAGTGAGATGAAACTCTATTTTATGACAGAATTCAGGTGTGTCTACGTGAAGCAGTATTCCAGTAGTAGCACTGAGTGAGCTGGTATTTTTAAATGACACAACATATGTCATTTCCAGTAGCACTGCAGTTATTTCAATCACGCCTGGAAGAAGAAGAAAAATTACCATGGATATTTTTTTATATTGTGTGTTTTCTTCTCCCAGAGCTGGCTGGTTTGACGGAAGTAAAGGAATGTACACTGCATTGCTATTTGTTACGCTGCTCACTTTAAATATATGAGGGAGATAAATGTCAAAGATTAAAAACAAAACAAAACAAAACAAAAAACCACTGTTCAAGCTAAAGAACAATACTGGCACAAAAAAAGAAAAAAAGAAATGAGCTTAAATTTTAAAGTTAAATATCCCTGAATGTATTTAATCTCAAAATACTAAAAAGATTTCCAGCAAGGAGAGATAGAAGGTACAGAATAGCCTTCTGACAGCTAAAGGAAGGCACAGAGAATTTTAACTAGTTTTAAGATGGAGCACAACCTATTTGTGAACTGGCTGTTTCATGCAGCTATCTGAAACAAAAAGGGTATAAGGGTATAAGAATTTCATCAGTTCTCATAACACACCTATTCCCACTTCTCCCCAAAAACTAACAGAGTGAGACATCAAATCACATTCCACAAATTTAACTACCAGCAACATAATTTTATGTAGTAGCATTGTCCTTTTACTATCAGAGGAGAGAATCAGTTATGTTCTGTGGTGGTTTCACCATGCTGCTCTCTCATTCTCTGTCATGGTTTTAAGATATCTGTTATCGTTATTCTATATCATAACATCATGTGAGGCACTGGAACTTAAAGAGTTAATACTCTAAGTCCATGGCCTGCTGAATTTTTGGATATCTGGCACTCAGAAGAGAACTACTACTACATACCCCAGGTGACTTTGCGTTCCAGTTTTTGACCCAGAGGGAAAGATAAAAGTACTCACAAGTCCCAACATTTCCTCTTTTGCTGTTAATCTCAGCACTGGAGGTTCCCTAGCCATCTTACCTTCAGCTTTAGTCTAAGGCCTTCAGTTTTTGGACACTCTCTCTCTCATTTTATTTGATTTATTAGCTTCAATTCCAATTATATTGTATTACACTGTATTATTTTGCATCCTGATATCTATTTCAGAAAATTATTTTTCCTCCTCAGATTGTTTCCTCTGTTTTCTTTTTAGGCCCATCTCCCTACCCTCCCCCTTTTCCCCATTCCCCTTTTCTGGGGCATATGTCCATGGGTCCCTCACCCCATTTGTCACAGAATCAAACTGGCCACAAACCACTGACACTCTCTGTCTTCAATAAAGGGAGAAAATGCAATGAGAAAAGCTCATGGACTGAGGTAAGAACAGGAGACCCTGCACCAATTGTCATAATGGACAAAACAGATTCAGTGTGTTCATGGGAGTTTAATGTACTTTACTGCCCATTGCTGACAGACTAGAGCAGTGAGAACTAATATTTACAAACACCTTCCCTTCACCCACCCTCTCCCACTTCCTCTCCCCCAAGTGCTGCAGGTAAATAGAGAATGGAAGCTGCAATCAACCCATAAATCTTTGTCTCTGCCACTCCTCCGTGGTCACTCTACCCCTGCTCTAGGTGATTCCCTCCTATGGGATGTCATCCTTTCCAAACTGATCTCACATGGGCTTCCCACAGGCCACGGCTCTCCCAGAAGTTCTTGATCCCATGTGGTCCATACTTCAGTCACTGCTCCAGCACAGCCCCATGGGCAGTAGCTCCCACAGCCCTCCTGCCCCACCACAGGCTCCCCTCCACAGGCTGAGGCTTTGGCCCAGGCTGCTCCTGCAGGGGGTATTCATGAGCTGTGCCTCTTTCAGGCATAATCAGCACTGCTGCACCTGGGGCTTAAATTCCATGAGATTAAGGTTGGCTGCTACCAGGGTTGCTCCTAACAAACTGAACATTAATGCTATGTTTTCATGTTTTCACCAGCTCTCATTTATTTCTTGATATATATATTGACTACACACCCTTATTCAGAATTTGTCATGGCTTCAGGCTTCACTGCAATAAAACCTTTAATAACTAAATAATGACAATGCACACAGTGAATTTTAAATCATTAAGGAAAGTGCTTAACCAGTAAATAAAAATTCAATGTTTATAGCTCAGTGTCTTTTTCCTCATGTGATATCCTGTGGAATAAGTTGAAACCAGTATTTAATATTATGTCAATATAATCCCATTTCAATAACAAACACAAAGGACAACTTTAATGCAGCCTAAGTAGTCCTTAGAGTACAAAACACAGTGCTGGAAGCGGGAAAAAAAATTTGTCATACCTGTATTGTCACAGCTGAAAAGAAAACCTTTAGGATCACAGATTCTCATGTTGAAGTGAGTATCTGTGTAACTGTAGCTGATTCTGCTCAAATTCAAAACAAGTCTTTCCAACTGGTATTGGATATACTGGACCTTGTTCTTACTAGTAAGGATGGGCTTGTTAGGGAAGTGAAGCTCAGGGGCATATTGAGATGTAGTGGAGATAGTAGTGAGATAGTGGAGCCCAAGATCTTGCCTGAAAGAAGCAAACCAAAAAGTAGGATTGCTAACATGGACTTAAGGAGAGCCAAATCAAATCTCTTCCGGGACCTTCTTGGAGCTACCCCATGGGCAAGGGTATTAGAAGGTATGGAGCCTGTGAGTAAGAAAACAGGCAAGGGTGTCAGGAGACCTGTGTGGATTAGTAAGGAACCCATGCATGAACTCAAAGGGAAGAGAAAGGTCCATGAAATGTGGAAAAAGAATCTGACCACTTGGGAAGTATACAGAAATATTGTCAGGGCCTGCAGGGATGCAACGAGGAAGGCCAAAGCCAACCTGGAATTGGCAAAGGAGATAAAGGACAGTAAGAAAGTCTTTTTTTAAGTATATCAACAATAAGAGTAGGGAAAATGTGTGTCCCCTACTCAATGAGGGGGGTGATCTGGTAGCAAGGGATGTTGGGAAGGCAGAGATACTGAGTGCCTTCATTCCATTCTTCCGCATCACCCACCAAGTGGACACAGGTCTCTGAGCAAAAACAGTCCCACAGAGAGATTTTCCCTTTCCAGAAGCTGGAAGGACCCACACTGCTTTTCCCAATGTGCTCTTTACATGTACTACAGGGATCTTAGCTCTCTCCACCGTATGTAGGGAGCTGGATTGGGTAGAACCATAACAATTGATAGATCCTCGGGTGTTGACCAGCTGGATGACTTCTGTTAAATACTTCTCCCATTGCTAAAATTTTCCACCAGCCATTGCTTTCAACATAGTTTTTAACAATCCATTGTATTGTTCAATTTTACCAGCAGCTGGTGCATGATAGGGGATATGATAAATCCATTCAATGCCATGATCTTCGGCCCAAGTGTTTACAAGAGTATTTTTGAAATGAGTCCCATTATCTGACTCAATTCTTTCTGGTGTACCACGTCGCCACAGGACTTGTATCTCGAGACCTAAGACGGTGTTTTGAGTGGTAGCATGGCGTACTGCATAAGTTTCAAGCCACCCAGTGACTTGGATAAGAAAGTGCTTCTGATGACCCCAGTTAAAACGCTGAGAGGTAACTTTTAAAGCTTCATAGAAATGAATTTCGTAAAATAGAAATATCAGCTCAAAGACTGGCATAGTAGCTAGTTTAGACGGAAAACAGCAGCAAGAAATCTGCCAGTCACAAAGAAAATGACAAATTAAAAGTTAAAGTGTTTCTGTTTTTCTGTATATTCTTTAATGATGAAAGAAAATATCTTTTTCCTAAGCTTATTTACTGTTGAAGCAACTATTTATCACAATGAGTCAGCAATCAATTTGCAGTTACCAGACTGGTTTATGCATCTGTGCTGCATGGTGTCCCTCAGTAACTTGCATCCCTCTCTAAAAATAACACTTATTCACAAGACCTCCAGGTTCTTTGGTTCTTTGGACAGTGAACCCTGAGGAGGAGAGTTATATAATTCTCTCCACTCCAAATCTTAGAAGCAGCAAACACGCCTGAGCTTTACTGCATTCCAGCACTTCCAGAGAAAAAATTACCAGCACTACAGGACTTGGCTGCAGTGTTTGCCTTTGCTGTGCAGTGCTCCCACAGAAGCCTCTCTGAATTTGTCCTACAATACCATAAGGGCTTGTTTCCTAATTCAAAACATAGAGCTACATTTGCTTTTGAGGTACCATGATACTTATCCCAGATAAAAATTGATGTTATGATTGCACTGTGGAAAGAACACACTAGGAGAGCAGGGACGCTACTGAAGAGTTCACAGCATTCAAGGAGCTGGGCTATGCTCAGTTTTGTATTTCCAAAGACCTGGATATGATCAGATAATGTCTCAGACATAAACTGTTCTAAGGTGAATGAAAATGCTGGTATGATCCTGAACAAAATCAAACCTAAGAGCATGTCTAAGTAGGAAAATATATTAGGAATTCATGTCACACATTCTGATTTTGTTACTAATCTCTTTAACCATAATATATGGTATCATCTGACCATGCTTCAGTAACATTGGTAATAGCTATAGGTGAAGATTTCCCTAGCCTTCCCCAAGTCAGAGTCTCATCTTCTTATTGCTGCAGAATGAAAAGTTGATCAAACCTCTGGGAGAAAAAAAATCTTGTTTTATCCAAATGAATCTTCTATTTTAATGAATGTACTGTACACTTTTAAAACAATAATTAGCCTACTGTCAAGGAGGATAAGAAGGAATAGGCTCAGAGTAGCAGTGTTCTAAGAAACAACGTATCTTGGAACTGACTTTGCAGGTCTCCCAAATATGAAATTTAATTAGCCAGTGAGAATTTGCATTCAATATATTATTAAACCTCGAAGCTGAAAATTAATTATTGCTATCAAGATTAATTTGAATCTAGAGAAAAGAGAAGGTGAGCTAAAATCTAAGGAATTCAAATAAATGTATGCTTCTTCAGATAGTTTTGCAAATCACTGTGAAGACTTTCTTGCCTTCATTACCTGTTCCATCAAAATACATTGACAAGTATTTAAATTTCTGAGTTTTTTAGAAAAAGTTGTGTGATACAATTTCAGTATAAAGAGGACTAGTTGTGTATCTACAGAACAGTAAACTGAGGCTCTAAAATGTTCTTTGAATTTCCTGCTGTTACAAATGTTTGCATTCTGTCACTGGAAGGTAGAAGGTCACACTCTTCCAGGGCTTATCTTTCACTGTGATTGCTAACTTTGGGATAAAATTTCTTTTGCTTTTGTCTCCTTCTGCCACATAATAACAAGTTCTATGAGTACATGTAGAAATCTACTTGTAATATAAGTTCTTTCTGAAAACGCAATATATTTATGAAAGTATAAAAGTAGATACTCCTATAGAATTGTTGTGAAATTTAGCATTTATCTTCTGTTTTTAATCTGCTGAAAAAGTGTAGGAGAGTGTTTTTAGCTCCATTATACAATAAAATATATGATTATAACCAAAGTTATTTGTTCATAGAAATATAGACTGGTTTTTTTTAGGGTCTTGTAAGCCAAGTTGTCTCTTTTCTCTTCAGGTGCTCACTCCCTGCTCCGCCTCAAATGAAGAGAAAAAAAATCAAATTATTATTCATTTTTTGTTGTCTCACTTTTTTTGTAACATTTTTTTTTTAATTTTATGGCATTTAAGATATCGTTTATTCCTACAGTCACTCTATGGTAAATGCATAAGATTGAAACTAAGCATCCTCTCATCCTTCTTACTTTCATCTTCCATATTGTTTTTGAAGTAATAAGGAAATACAATCAATTTCAGTGAGTGAATGATCCAATTCACTCTTAGAATGTATAAAACTGTATGTGCTAAATTGTTCATCACTGACTGGGTAGATGAGGGGAGAGCAGTGGATGTTGTGTACTTTGACTTTAGCAAGGCATTTGACGCTGTATCCCACAACATCCTTGCTGTGAAACTTAGCAAATGTGAGATAGATAAGTTGATAATGAAATGGGTTGAGAGCTGGCTAACTGGCAGAGCTCAGAGGGTTGTCATCAGCAGTACAGTCTGTTTGGAGGCCTGTAACAAGAGGTGTTTCTCAGTTGTCAGTGCTAAGAATCATAGAATCATAGAATCACAAGGTCGAAAAGGACCTACAAGATCATGTAGTTCAACTGTCCACTCACTGCCATTGCTACCACAAGCTACTAAACCATATCTCGTAGATCCTCATCCAGATGCCTCTTGAACACTGCCAGGGACAGTGGATCCACCACCTCCCTGGTCAGGCTATTCCAGTGCCTGACAACTCTCCGAGAGAAAAAGTTTTTCCTTATGTCCAATCTAAGTCCAATCCTGTTCAACATCTTCATCAGTGATCTGGAGAGTAGATTCCACCCTCAGCAAGGGTGCTGGAGATGAGCTCTGTGGAGAAGGACCTGGAGGTTCTGGTGGATGGCAGATTAGTCATGAGTCAGCAGTGTGCCCTGGTGACCAACAAGGCCAATGACATTCTGGGCTGAATTAAAAAGCACATGGCCAGCAGGTCAAGGGAGGTGATCCTCCCCTTATACTCTGCCCTGGTGAGGTCACATCTGGAGCACTGTGTTCAGTTCTGGGCCCCGCAGTACAAAAAAAAAGACAGGAATCTCCTATAAGGCATCCAGCAGAGGGCCACAAGGATGATAAAGAGCATGGAGCACCTTCTGCATCAAGAAAGACTGAGTAACTTGGGTCTGTTCAACATGGGGAAAAGAAGTCTGAGGGAGTATCTGATAAATGTTTATAAATACCTAAAGGGAGGTGGGAGAAAAATGTATGAGGAAAGGCTCTTCTCATGGTTCACAGCAATAGGACAAAGAGCAATGACCTAAAGCATGAACACAGGAATTTCTGTGCTAACATGTGGATGAACATCTATACTGTGAGAGTAATGGAGCACTGGAACATCTTGCCCAAGGACATTGTGGAGTCTCTTGAGATATTCAAGATCTGTTTCAACAGTGCCACCTACTGTGGAATACCTTCTTTATTAGGGGTGTTGGACTCTATATCTCTTGAGGTCCCTTTCAATCTTTGCAATTCTGTGATTCGCTGAAAGCAAGCTGGAAGACGAGATCTCGATAATTACAAACCAACTCATTATAGACAGGCACTGATTATGAGTTATGCTTGTAGCCACTCCTGAATATAAAGTAGTATTTGAATATCTGAATCTAGTGTGAAAAAGTCTTTAGATATCTTCATGAGATAAAAAATGATCAGATCATTTGCACATTTGAACTTTTGTAGTGGATAACCAACACTGCTCCCTCTTAAAAGAAGGCGAACAGAGTTTTAGAAAAAAACTTGTTTGGCCTAAATTCTTTGTTATTCATCAAAAGTTTAGCATCTTAACTAAAATATATTGCTTACTACAGATTACTAGGCTACTGAACATAAAGAAAAATCATGAAATCATCTAAGTTATTTCTAGGATAATACTATGTCATGGGGAGAAAAGAGCACCAAACAATAAAGCAATGAGAAGATCAGTTTAGTGAGGGGAACAAATAAGGAACAGGCTGTGTCAGTAAAATGCATTCATACATACCCACCCAGATATATGCACCTTATTAACCGAGAGATTCCCTGAGTAGCATTCTAATGAATTAGCATTAGCAAACCTGGGGAACTGCTGGACTCTACCCAGAACTGGACCATCTCTAACCTGTTTCTATGTTGGGTCAGGAGAGCCCCAGAACACTAGCATTCACTTCAAAACATCAATTGAGAATAGTTAGAGAAGTCTCTTGCATTTTTCACAGCTGAGACATCAAAGGTTCTGTAGCAGTCATCTCATTATTTTACAGGGCACTAAGTAGTACAGAGGTGTCAGTCTCCCAGCATTTCTGGTTTGCTTCTTTCTACACATGTGGACCTGAATTACGGCCATACTTATAGGAGAACCCTTATTGGTCACACAGTGTAACTTTACTGGGGGAACCACACCTTAATTTTTTGTGAGCTTCCAAGAGTTTGGATCGACCATTATCATATAAATTGCTATTTAAGAAGGAAAATAAATAAATAATGTAGTGTTTGAAGTATATAAAACAAGGTAATGAATGTGAAAAATAAAAAGGCAGCACATGTTACACATCTGGTCATTTGTCACAGATCACTTTTCCATTAGTAATTTAACCCCAGGCTTTCATTGTGACACTCTAATACTTTACTAACGAGTTTCTTACGAAGAGGAAAAGAAAAAAAGAGTTCTGGTCAAAAACGTACTCTATGCACCATCAGAGAGTCTTTAATCTCATTTTCACCCAATTTTGGTTTAGCATGAAAGAAGACTTTTAATGGTTAGTTAATTTGTTTTTCTGAACAGACAATTATTTACATTAACAGGCTTGTACTTTGTGAACTACGTTATGATGTAAGCTACATATCATGCCCCCAGGATGCTGAAAGGAAGATCCCACTTTACTCTGGTGCATTTTCTGGCAAAGTAGACATAGATAAGTAGTTTGATAGCCATAGTAAATGTTAGCATCCTGGCACCATTTCACCCCAAAGTGAATGGTGAGCAATCATATCTTCTTTGCAAGGAATGACATAGTCAGAAGGGGAAGTGGAAGTGAAAAACAAGCTTAAATATTCACAGCATAGACCAAAGCATCGGTTGCAGGATATCTCTTCAGAGCGTTGCTCTGAACTCGTCTAAATTTGGGCATGTAACAAGTTGTCTAAATTAGGAATGCAATCCTATAATGGTAAGAGAAAGATTTTTCTGGTGACTTGTTTCTTTTTGGATACCTTTTAATTCCTCTGGTGTAACAACAGAGGAAGCATAAAGTGATTACCGTTTTGTTTGAGGTGTTCCTTTTAAGAATATATATGCGTGTGGGATGAATCTGGGGCTGAATTTACAGTCAATCTGAGCCAAAGTTTCAGTTGCTAAAGGTACTTTGGGTTTTATTTTCTTCTTCCCAATAGTCTAGAAAGGAAAATATTTGCTATGAAGCTATGCTTTCAATGTGGTGGAATATTTTGGCTTTCATTCTAGTTTTGAGTGGAAAAAATAATGTTAAAATCATATAGATACTACAGTTATGTCATTCTGTTTGTAACAGTTAATTTGAGGATGTGATGATTTATGTAAGGGTTTTTTTGCAATTGGACAATCTCTTGCAGAAGGCTTAATTAAGAAAATGGAAAGCCATTGAAAGCTCAGTCTCATGCTTTTGTAATAACAGAATTTACACAATGGTAACAAAATCACAGCTATAAACTGAATAAGTGTAGGAGTAAACCTAATCTTCTATTCACTGGTTTGCCTCTCTAGAAATTCATGAGTTGATTGATGGCTTTTTTTTTTATTGTATTTTTTTAAAATATATTTTAAGATTATACACTAATGGCCATACAGAAAATTGAAAAATAAAAGATAAAAATATACTGTTCTAAGATTACTAGCAAGGGTCATAAGAGACAATAAGTTTGAAGTACTGTTACTTTAGCTTCATCCTACTGGTTTTGAATCCTTAGTACAGTTTTCACTGGCTGCTATAAATCATAGAATCATAGAGTCATTGAATGGCTTTGGTTGGAGACAACCTTAAATATCATCTAGTTTCAACACCCCTGCAATGGGCAGGGTTACTAGCCATTAGATCAGACTGCTCAGAATCCCATCCAACCTGGCCTTGAATGCCACCAGTGATGAGGCATCCACAACCTCTCTGGTCAACCTGTTTCTGCACCTCACTACCCTCTGAATAAAAAATTTCTTCCTGTTATCTAAACTAATGTTCCCCTCTTTTAGTTTAATGGAATTCCCCCATTTCTATCACTATCAAACCATGAAAAAAGTTGGTCCCCCTCCTGTTTGTAAGCTACCTTCAAGTACTGGAAGGCCACAGTGAGGTCTCTCTGGAACCTTCTCATCTCCAGGATACTTTCAACTGGAAAAGGTGGTTTGGCAGGAAATCTGTGGGAGACAGAAAATCCTACATATCAATAGTAAATCAAGAGTATTCATTTACTTAGCACATTTGCATAATATCAGAAAATTTCCATTTGAATTGAGATTTCAAATCACTAAATGCATGATATTTAAAATAAGCATTACAATTGCATAATGATAATACTTATTTGAACTTTGTAACATATTAAAAAATAATTTTGTGAAGAAATAAAGTTGCATGAAAGCAAATGTGTCAGAAATGTCTACCATACATGGTACACCATCTTTAAAGTTTAATAAACTTCTTTCTACTTCTACCAGTACTGCATGGGATTTTAATTTTTTTTTGGACAGGCTAGAAAGGTATGTTCCACTGACATTTGCAGACAGGATTTTCATGGCAGAAATACACATATGAAATACATTCTTAGGAATATTGCTTCTATGTTGTCAGCCTGTTCATTTCACAGTAGTGGTAGTGGTAGCAAGTAGTGGTAATACTATTTGGCTGTAAATGAGCTATGGAGTTTTCTTCAGATTTTGTCTTCAAAATGGAAGTGTAAAAATGAAATATTTACTTTAAAAATTTGGATCTCTGTTGTTTATTTGCATATATATATGTATATATATGTATGTAAATAACATTTGCATATATATGTATATATATATATGCATTTTGAATAAGAATCATGAGGATAGGGAACAGCGAGTAGACATTGTATCTCAAGGGATTGCAGGGTATATTTGTCCTCGAAGTCTAATATAGACTTTCTCTTTTGACTAGTTGACAGTGCCTGAAGAAAAAGTGATTTCTGACACTTTCATAAAAGTTTCAGTTTGCTTATCTCAGAGACAATTATTTCTGCTTCTGGTAACTGGAGGAGGAGCTCTACCTTCAGCTCTTATTTTAGTAACTCGTTTTTCTTTGTCAAATTGTTCTATATACTCCGAATTCAGGAGGAACACAACAGCAGCATTAACACTCCAAGGACCCAGCATGTTTAATAGGAATAGGTTCTAATGTTAAGTATGCAATGACAGAAGGCTTTTTTTTTTCTTTTTTCCTCATTTCTATGCAATGGCATTTATAAAGAAATACACAATCGCACTAAGAGAGTGGAAGGATGTATGAGCTATTCTGAGCAGAAAGCTGTGCGTTCAAACTGGAGAAGAAAATACTTTATTCCTAAGAGTTAAATGTAGAGTTATTGGAGGAAAAAATTGGTATCTAGAGTCTCAAATACCACTGTGGGTTCTTGGAGTGTTGTAGTTTAATCTGGCAGACAGATCAGCATCACACATCTGTTCACTCACACCCCCTAAATGGAATGGGGAAGAGAACTGGAAAAAAGTAAAACTCTTGAGCTGAAATAAAGAGAGTTTAACAGGAAAGAAAAAGAAGGAATTATGATGATCATGATAATGATGAAGATGATGATGATATGCCTTTCTAGCTCCTCGTGCATCCTATGTTCCTCGCAGGTAGGGCAACAGGAGAAGTCAAAAAGTCCTTGGCTGAGCATAAACACTGCTCAACAATAACTAAAACATTGGTGTGTTTTCAACATTATTTTTCTCCTAAATTATAACACAAGACCATACCAGTCACTATGAAGAAAATTAACTCTATCCCAGCTGAAACCAGGACAACATTCACTAATTATTCCATAATACTTACCTCATGCTCAGGTCCCAAACTTTTCAATACATCCATTTGATATATACATACAAATGTCATCACTTTAGTCTATAGGCCATCCTTCTATAATACCCATTCAGTTTGTTTGATCTATAACTTTGAGCTCCATCATAAAAGTCCTTCAGTGCAAGAAAACCTGTGTATAGTGTTGAATGGTTGCATGGTGAAGCAAATACTGGTTCTATCACCACTGCTCCTATCTGGTTCTGTCTCTGCTACTTTTTGCTCAGTTCCACTGAAAATCTGTCATAAAACCATGACAAAATCATTCTCAATTAATTCCAGTGACTGTAATACTATTGATAAGATACATAACATCCATAGTAGTGATTAAATATGGTATTATGTAGCAATTAACATCATAAAATTCAAATCACTGGCTGCTCTCACCCAGAATCAAATACTACTGAAGTATGAACCAGAATTCCCCATCATTGTACATCCACCCATCATGTAAACCTAGGACCCTGAGACAAAGCAATCTCACAGATAAACTTGCTTTGCCCAAGACAGGAATAAGCCAGTCTGTCTTGTCCAGCATGTAGGAATCTTGATTGGAAAGGCTGATCGATCTGCTAATTTTGAACTACGAGGTGGCTTTTGCTAAATGTGAATCCCAGTGCTTGAATGTCCCAGAATCACAGAATTGTAGGGGTTGGTAGGGATGTCTAGAGATCATCAAGTCCAAGCTCCCTGCCAAAGCAGCTCCCTAGGCAAGGTTGAACAGGTAGGCATCCAGGTGGGTTTTGAACATCTCCAGAGAAAAAGATTCCACAAACTCTCAACCTTAAAAACTTGTTATTACCTTCATAGTATGCTTATGCTTGCATATATAAATCAGTGTTGCCATTTATCATTTTGGTGAAAGTTTTCCTATTGATTTAAAATATTCCTCCAGTTTAGACCCCATTTTTAAAAAGTGTCAAAAAATATACTGATTTGAACAGTATAGAAATTGTATCCTAAATTTATGATTTCTTAAGCTGTGGTAGAGTTGACCTTGGACTTAAAGCTTGTGATTCAACTAATCTCTGTTTCAGTATCCCCTTTTATCTTAAATCATCCTAATTTCCTCTGTTGTCAGTGGAGAGGTATAGGCATTCATAGCTTACAGCTATGACCTAATTTAGATACTGTTTCAGAAGAACAAATTTCATTTGAGAAGTGTTGATCTCTTTCCATTCACTATCAGTTCCATAAGGCAATCTATAAGATAAGCTGTAATACAAGTACCAGTGTCATAAACCCTCAAAATCAATTTAATTGTCTAAATAAGTATCTAGTGTCAAGTAGATCTGCAAGAGTATCCACCTGTTCTCCAGCTCCCAGTCTGAAATAGTGCAAATTTTCCTTACTTGGCTGTATTTTAGTCCTTTATGTCTGAAGTACTCGGTGATGTGTCAGGAGCACTAGTTGACTACATTAGGTAACAGAAGCGTAATTCCATGCTAATATCAGACAAAGTAAATATCAGCTTGGTATTAAATATCTAGGTGTCAACTTACCAGTCTCTAGAAGTGGTCTGATCTACAAACATCGCCTTGGATCGTATTAATATAACTCTATAAAGGTTGGAGTTTGGAGTTCAGCTCATCTTGAAGTGGACACTAGGGATGAAATGAATTGCTTTAACGTGTACCTAGAGCAAGCTGAGATTCCCTCAGAAATTTTCCTTGACTTTCAGAAATTGGTCCACAAAATTATGTTTTCCTACAGGTCCTATGTCTCACCTGCTTCTGTGGAGGTCTACTGGACGGTGTATTTATAAAGTTCACATTACCTTCATTGGAAAACAGGGTAGTATAATATCCCTTCTGTGAACTTTTCTGGAAGAAAATCTCTGAATTCTACTCTAGTTTGTGTATTCTGATTTATTTCTGATGGCAAATTTTTATTTCTTCCAGAAATGTTCATGTTCATGGTCTGTCACATGATGGCCTGCGTGTTTATTTTACTTTTTCATCCTTTTGTATATTCTTGTCTTTGCTTATATTTCTCTGCTCTTTGCAGTCATATTAATATAGGACTTTTGAATCTCTTTATTTTGTTTTCTAGT
Organism: Odontophorus gujanensis; assembly: GCA_013399175.1. Lineage (NCBI taxonomy): Eukaryota > Metazoa > Chordata > Aves > Galliformes > Odontophoridae > Odontophorus > Odontophorus gujanensis. The sequence goes on along the minus strand of VXAB01002505.1, from coordinate 135,998 downwards.
TGGACTATATTTTATTTTCCAGCAGTATGTCTATTTACACTAAGAAGTGAGGTCTCAAACAGCTTATAATGCCACATCTTTGTCCATGTTATGCATAAAGACCAAATTTATATAACAACCTCCAATTTACTAAAATTTTCTGTTTCTCAAAACGAAGTACCAGTCTCAGCAAGGGTGTTGTTCTGTCTCCTGGGGCACCTTTCCAGACATGTTACAAGCAGGAGGTAGTTGAGATTTAGTCACCTCATTTAGTACACCACGATCACAGACTAAGTTTTGTCAGTGGATATGACCCTATCACCTGTTGTTTTACGTCATTACAGTGCTTTTATTAGAGCTGAAGTATAAACTTCATGAAAAGAAGACATGGCCTCACCAAGATGAATAAAATATGTTAGTACAGCAAGACTGCTTCTCTGATTTTTTTTCTCATGCTATTATAAAACAGGTTTCATATCAGTACTATCTTGTTGTTAAGTTAGAATCAAGTTTCACAAGTTCTTTTTCAAAAATGAGTGCTCACATATGACCTTACCAGTGCCAGGTCACTAACTCACAACTTGCCAGTAGGCAGACGTTTGCTGTCAAGCACAGTTATTCTCAGCTGACTCAGAATCAACATATTGCTCCCATCATACTAAATTGCTTGCAAATCTCAAAACAGACTTGAAGGAGAAAAAAATCTAAGGCTTCTTGAAAATCAACTAGGACAACTAGCACTAAACGCAAAGCCTTGGTCTGATACACAGTTTGTTTTCTGACTGAAGTTTCTCCAGAACAGTGTGTTCCCCACTGTGCAAATTTATTACTCACAGCCTTTGGGATTTGTTTGTTTCCCTTGCAGTTTGAGTTGCTGGCTCTACTTTGGCTATACCATCTGTTGTTCTTCACTCCTCTTTCTTAGCATTTTTCTTTCCTTGTGTCCTCCATTCCAAACTACATTAACCAGTGTTTATCTCAAAGGGTATTTGAAATCTTTTAGTTTAGCTGTCTACACTGTCAAGCACCAGTGATGGACAATCCTGAATGCCTCCTCAAACACTTCAGAAAGTATTAAACTGCTTTAAAATATAAATTAATTTTAGCTTCTGGCAGATTGCTTCATCTTTGTTTGGATCTTGCACCTCTACTACTAATTTTACATACATTTCTTCTTCCCCAAGGTAACATTTTTATATCTCAATATAGATTACTCTTTCAAAAGTAAGATATCTTGCCGTAATTTGTATTTTTTAAGTCCTTAGTTCCTCAAGTCATCCAAATGTAAGAGTATTCACAGTTGAAAGTTTGAAAACTATATCTTGATCATTTATTTATATGAGAATTCTGCCACAAATATACCCAGACTTAACACGGATTAGGACACTGGAACATCAAACAAAAAATCAGGAAACAACTGTCTTTTAAATCATAATTTTTAAAGAAATTGCATACCTGAATGATTGTTAATATGGGATAAGGTTTTCACCTATATATTCCCCTGCAGTTGTGGTTTAAGATTTCTCTTCTCTTGGATAAGAATAAGTTGCATGTAAAAACTGAAGAATGGTTGGAATGATGTCAGCCTTTTGAGTCTGAACTGGTACTGCAATATGCATATTCTATATTTAGTCTGAAAGAGTTTGCTCTTTAAAGCAAGTCACAGCCATTTTAAACACTTGTGTGTTCATGGGGCGCTGGAACACAGTGTTAGCTCAGCCATGTGGTTATGTGCATTAACACTCTATTGTTTGGATTTTCATGTGTGCTTTGTATCCTGTATCCCCTGGGCATAGCTTTGTTTACCTCTGTGTAGTAGGTAAGGTGACTTCATGAATCATGGTTTAAGTAACAAGGAGACCATACAGAGCTGCTTTCATACAGAGACAGAGAATGGTGGAGTACTTATTCTGTACGTGGCTGCATAATAATAAATTTATGTCTCAAGTAACTACTCGGTAATTTTCCAGAATATCACATTTGGCTGCTTTCTTCCTTATAAACCATAATTTTATATTGAAACCTCAGTGTTAAATGAGAAAACTCACAAAAAAAGCCTGGCCTCCAATTTCATATAAATGACACAAATACAACTGATAAATTGCAAAAAAACAACAACAAAAAAGCTATGTGGGTAGTGAAGTGGTATGCAAGAAGGTAACATTGACTTTGTGTTGTTTCCAGTGCCTTGAACTATCAAGTGGGTTGCTTTTAGTGCTTGTTTGATTAGCTTCTACTGAAGATAAGTAGACTTGTGCCCTTGAAATAGCACTTTTTGGATATTACAAAATATATTGCCAGAAATTAGCTCCCCTCAGTAGAGGTCAGATGCATTAGTCAAATATTAAAAACTGAATCTGTTTACCAAGTCAAACTAGGTAACACTGACTGTATAATGTAATCTGTACTACTCTGTAAATTATCTTCTACCTTTCAAAAATGGGAAGCAGCTGATAAAGATCTCTGAGGAATTTGCCATCCCTCTGCCCATCCATCTGTCCTGCCTTCTCTGGCTTTTGGAGAAACATCTGTCTTTAAACATTATACAGTAATTCTGTGCCAAATAAATGCATGCAGTACTGAAGCTAGTATTGTCTTGTGTATCCTAAAGGTGATTAATTTTTTATCAGGTTTTAAGAGATGCCTTCATTTATTCAATAGGCTGAACAATAAGCATGAACTGCAGAATGTAGATTACTTCCTTTTGTTTCAGTTAAGTAGCTGATATATCCCAATGGAAAAGCAAAATATTTATCCCATGGTTTATATTAGTGTCACAAAAAATTATATGTAACATTCATAATGAAGAGATAATAGTAATGTTGCACTGTTTTAAGCAGACTCAAGCAGTGAATAAACTTCAATGCTCAACAGTTTATTCCACTGAGAAAATCAAATTTTTGCAAAATGAAACTACAAACCTGTTACCGTGTTTTAAAACATAGTGTGTACTATCTACATAATACAATTATTGAATCAAGGTTTTTGGCCAGGTGATTTTACAGGTAGCAGGAGCTATGAAATGCTGAAGAGAGAATTAGATTACAATATACTCAAAAACTTGGATGGGATTCATCCTGTTTAAGGGTTGTATGACAGCTGTCTAACTGTAGTCAGTCAAAGCTACTATAAACAATCAAGGGTACTTACTGTTACAACCTCCAGTCACCAAATCCCCCACATACTCTGTGTCATACATGCGAGGCTCTCACAGATGTCTTTGTTATCCCATAGCACTTTGACTACCACTACAGATCTAAACATTGGTCTAGATGACCACAGTGGTGATATCTATATTTGAACTAGTCATCTTATTTACTATGCATTAAAAAAAAAATTAAAAAAAAAAGAGAGGCACTAGGGCGTGATTTGTTTTATTATCCTGCGCATGTGGTGCACTGCCTGTCAAAATACTTACCGCTTTTTGCTATACATTGAGCTTAGTACTCATTTCAGATGCAAAGATTCATGTTTGGTCAGATGAATCCCAAGCTTTTCTATTAATAAATTAAAAGTGCCTGTTGAAAATATGAAGACACTGGCAATCTGGATCCTCATCTTGATTAGAAAAATAACTCCAATAAACTCTGTTCTCAGAAAACATTATCTTCCTTATCGCTGTTAAGCAGAAGTAGATCAATCCAATTACCAGATCAGTATGAAAAAGGTGTAATAATACCTACTCCTATTATTTACTAGGGACTCTCTCTCCATCCAAGTGGTTAGTGGACTTGAATCCCTGAAGTGTGCTGCTATTTCTTTTAAAAGAAAATTAGTGGGTAATAGACAAGTACAAAATTACCTTAATCTCTTTTTAATTACAAATGTGCAGTTCCTGCAGGCAGGTTTTGAACTGAACGGATCTGAAAAATAGAAAAGCACAATCCTGGCTTGCACATTAGATTCCTTTTAAAATCATAGAATCATTAAGGTTGGAAAAGATCTCTAGGACCAACTATTCTAGCGATCAACCCACCCCCACCATTTCCACTAAAACATGTTCCTCAGTGCTGTATCTCTACTGTTGTGCATCTACCACTGATGTTCCTGAACATCTCCTGGGACAGTGACTCAACCACCTCCCTGGGAAATTTGTTCCAATGCATTATAACTCTTTCTGAGAAAATTTTTTTCCTAGCATCCCACTTGAACCTCCCTTGGTGCAACGTTGAGGCCATTACCCCTTTTCTAGCTGTTACCTGGTGGAAGAGGCTGATCCTCGCCTCATCAATAATGCCTCCTCTGACCCTCCTCTTTTCCATTTGTTCCAGGGAACAATTCCAGTTCCCTGAACTGCTCCTCATAAGACTTGTGCTCCAGATCTATCACAGCTCTGTTGCCCTTCTGTAGACATGCTCAAGAGCCTCAGTGTCTTTCTCGTGTTGAGGGGTTCAAAACTGAACCCGCTACTCAGTGTGACCTCACTAGAATTGAGAACAGTGGAACAATCATCTCCCTGATCCTGCTGACTATACTTGTTTCTTATACAAGCCTGGATGTCATTGATCTTCTTGGCCAATTGGGCACAGTGCTGGCGCTTGTTCAGTTGGCTGTTGACTCCCACATCCATATTCTTTTTTACCACACATCTTCCCAGCCACTGAGTACCAGACCTGTACTATTCCATGGGATTGTGACCAAAGTGTAGAACCCAAAACTTGATCTTGTTGAACTTCATCCCATTGTCCTCAGCCCATAGACTCAACATCTTCAGATCCCTCTGTAAGATCTTCCTACACCCATGCAGATCAACACTTCCTTCCGACTTGGGAGGAATCTGCAAGCTTACTGAGCATGCACACAGTCCCCTCATTCAAATCATCAATAAAGATATTAAACAGGACAGGCCTCAATACCAGCCCCTGAGAACAGCATTCATGACTGGTCACCAGTTGGATTTAACTCCGTTCACCACCACCCACTGAGCCTAGCCCTCCAGCCAGTTCTTTACCAGCAGAGTATACCTGTTCAAGCCATCAGCTGCTGGGTTCCCCAGGAGAATGCTGTGGGAGTCAGTGTCACAGGCTTTGCTGAAGACTAGGTAGACTACATCAACTGCCTTTCCCTCATACACCAAGTGGGACACTTGTCCTAGAAGGAGATCAGATTGGTCAGATAGGACCTACCTTTCATGAACCCGTTCTGGATGGGCCTGATACTCTATCCCACACATACTGCATGATCACACTCAAGATGATCTGCTACATGACCTTCCCCAGTATCAAGGTCAGACTGACAGGCCTGTAATTCCTTGGATTCCCCTTCTGGCCCTTCTTGTAGATTGGCATCATGTTAACAAGTGTCTAGTCATCTGGGATGTCCCTGGTTCACCAGGATTGCTAATAAATGATGGAAAGTGTCTTGGTAAGCACTGCCATTGATAACTGTGCTGATATAATAAAGTTAAATTAGCATAAAGCAGTTGTTCTGAACTTTCCTTAAGTTCTGATTAAAATATCACTACGCAACATCAACAAAACTTAAATACAAACCACAAAATATATTTCAAATAGTAATTATGCATGAAATATCATTGTACAACTGCATGCTTAGCCATGTGCCACTGAAAGGCTAGTTCTTGCTTTTTAACTTCATCATCAATTATGTGGTCAAATTTGCTGAGAATTGGTAATTAATGAGTGATAATTAATGAGAAAAGACCAACACTGCTAATTTTGATTGCATAGGAGAATGATTTTGCTTTGGACAGTATATGTTTTAACATAGCCAAATGAAAGGGCAGACAGCGAGGAGCAAAATATATAGGTCATCTGCAGTGTAGGAAAATGGTGTTCTAGTATTCAGTGACACTGAAGGACTTCAAGGAAATAGTAGCTAAGTGAACATGTGCTCCCTGGGCAACACTATAACTAAGTAGGTGAACATGTTTTTGAGATGTGTAAGTAGAAAAAAGTTAGAATGGAGAAGGCTATATTTGTGTCCAGCACTTAACAGACTTTTACAAGAATACTTACAAATAGTTTTAGTGACCATCTTAAAAAAGGATGTTGAAATATTCAGTGACAAAAAGACAGATCAAGATCTAGGAAATTAATAAAGTATATCTAAGATAATGGTGTGAAGTTAATTGTCTACAAATTCTCACATAGTTAAAAAAAAAAATCATAGAGTTTTCAATACACTAAAGTAGCCAGTGTTTGGAAAATACATTTGTTCAGAACATCTTTGGAAGCAGAGCATGCATTTATAGAGTCATAGAATAATTTAGCTTGGATGGGATCTCTAGATGTTGTCTAGACTTACTTCCTACTCAGAGTAGTACTTACCTTCAAGTTAGATAAAAATGAGCAAGGTCCTTCTCAGTCAAATTTGAAGGTCCTAGAAGATGGTGGTTTCACAGCCATGTTAAACAACTTGTTGCAGTTCTTACTAACTCATTCTGAAATTATATTTCTTACATCAAACTGCAGTTTTACTGCAACTTGTAGCTATTACTTCTTGTCTTTCCACTGTACTCATCGAAGCATATTCTGACTGTCTTCTCTTTTATTCCTTTTAGATATTACAATCAGTTTTTAGGTAAGTACTCAGCAGTACCATTACTGAAAATTTATTGATAATTCTTCAATTTTGGAAGTGACTTGAGTGAATTTTCCAGGAGATGAAGGATTTAAACACATTCTGATCCTATGACTGAATTCCTGGATTATAAGATGTCTAAACCATAACTTAACTTCATTAATTTCTAACTTACTGTAAGAATTCCTTCAGACATTAAACTTATGATATTATGAAGGCAATATTAATTCCAAAAAATACTTCAGAACTTGTTTGTTTCTGGAAAGTGAGGGAATAAAATCCTTCCCTGTCTTTAACTGATGCTTATCATATTTCCCCAGCACTGTCGATGTGCTAGGTTATTACTGACCTTGTTGCTACGGACTCTTTTTTTAGCAGTCTTGGCAGTAATATTCAGTATCTTATGAACACTGGATAATAAACTGAAGTTAATAGAAAAGAAATAATATTTTTAGTGAACAAAGGAATTATGAATCAGAGGTCCATATAGATAGGATTAATCATCTGTGAAAAGGAGAATGGGTGAGTGACTCAGAAATTGATATGGTACTCCATTAGTGCCTAAACTTGGATGATACAAATCACAAGAAATACTACATAAGAAAACAACTATTCATAAGGAAAGTATGTATAGAAGAGGAATTTCTTAATTCATTCTTATTTTGTAGCCCCAATATTTAGATAGATTCATGTGTCATGTGCTATGTATTTTTCATGGCTCATAGTGACTCTTTGAACATGAAATCTACTAATGCATTTGCATAAAAACTGTCATTCTTCAGATCTGTGATCATATTTGTTATCTATACGCAAGCAACTATCATTCTGAATGTTTCAGAATAAATTTGTTTAAAATCAGCATTTATTTATTTGATACATTTTCTCAAATATTGATTTACTTTAATTATGTTTTAGGGAAAGGTAAATTGTTGCTTTAAATTTGATCAAATACATGTAATGACTACTTTAAATATCAATTTCTTCTATTTCATAGAATAAGCTTTCAAAATCAGAATGTTTCCAAACTGAAGCTGAAGCTCATTGATTGCTCAAGTTTAAAGGAGGTAGTGATTTTTGTTTTTATTCTTATTTTTATTCCATTAACACTTGTTGAACTTTCTTGTTTTTGCAAAGTAGTTGTCACATAAATAATCAGTTCCATGGATCTACAAGCTAATATTCTCATTCAGTCTAAAATCTGCAAATAAATGACTCCTCAGTTTTCCTTACAGTACCTGAAGGTGGCCTACTGGAAAGGGGGAGGGAGAGGGACTTTTTATAAGAGCATGTACAAACAGGATGAGGGCAAATGGTTTTAAACTGGAAGAGGAAAGATTTAGACTAGATATTAAGAAGATATTCTTTACGGTACAGGTGGTGAGACACTGGAACAGGTTTCCTGGCGTGGTTGTGAATGCCCCATCCCTGGAAGCATTCAAAACCAGGCTGGATAGGGCTTTCAGTAACCTGGTCTAGAGGGAGATGACCCTGCCTATAGCAGGGGCATTGAAACTAGATGATATTAAAGGTCCCTTCCAACCCAAAGCATTCTATCATTCTATTATTCTATGATTTACAGATCAATACCTGACCTATGTATTTTTTTTTTCATATGAAAATATAATGGAAAATAATTTGAAGCATAAATACAAGGTTTATAAATTTGTAATTCAATCAGTGTACAAACTTGTAGAAGTATTTGCATCCTTTTCTATTTAAGAATACATTCTATGTGACTATTTTGGTAATTTCCAAAGAATATTCTTTAAAACTAATACAGCTATGAATTATGTATAATGTACGTAGGTCACTTTGAAAGCAATTCCTCCTATTTATTTCCACTAAAACTACAATAAACACAAAGAGCACAATAATATTACTTGATAGAACAAATTATCTGCTACAAGACACTCTTTTTCAACATCATCACCACCATTAGTTATGCATTTTCACCAGCGATAAACAAAAGCCTCCATGCCACATTCTTAAAAATCTTCATGGCCATCCACTATGAAGTTTATATTTCATATCATTGTTGCCAGTGTTGAAATGCATCACCCACCAACTCACTATGCTCATCTCCACTGTTTGATCTCCATAAACATTCATCAGTGAGTCTCAATGTTTGCCATATTTTTCCACATGGAGGAATTCAGTTCCACACCTTTGCTTCATACACTCTTCCATGTCAGATACAATTTTCTCAGACTGTCCCTCTGCTGCCATCTGTCACATGGGAACAAAATATAATAGAATATTGGTGGGAAGGTTCAACCTCTACTGCTATACCACCAACATGCTATACCTGCAACTTTTTGGAACAGCACTCATATTTAAGTATCAGTGGTCATTTCTCAAAATTTAGTAGATGTGCTTAATAACTTGAAAGATTCTTTTCAAATATACAGAAAGAAATATCAAAAGCATGACTTTATCCCTCAGAATTCATAAAAGCTTACAGTTAAACAGCTGATCTTTTCTTCTCTGGAGTTGTTTAACGCAATTTAGCTTTCTATCAGGAAGCCAAAATGATGCTGCCAACTGAATTAATAGACTATTACAACCAGTTTTTAATTCCTGCCTTGAGTTCCAACAGAGGCTAAACATGAATTAGCAATTACATATATGGAAAATATCCTATTGCCACTTGTAACTTTTCTCCTGCCTGCTACCTATTTTATTCCTGTTTTGTCTCCCTTTGTTTATTACAAATTTCCTATGTACTTCTCACACATCTGATTCTGATGCATGTTCTCACATTTTCATTCTTCTTTCATTCTTACCCCTGAACTCTGAGACAGAGAAAGTATGAAAATAACATGAGAAAGAGAGCATATATCCCTCCAGATTGAATAATCAAAACATTTGGGTAATCTTGATAATCAGTTTAGAGTTTGTGCTGACATATTAATGATGCAGGGAGTTCCACCATGCTATCTCACCACTCATACACCAGAGTGCTTTGCAGTTAGCAACTATATTTTCAGGAGTTCTGCTTGCTATACAATCTAGTCCAGGACAGCCTTTGAGCAATGCAATTAATTATATGCTTATTGCAGTTGTGCAGTTACTAGAGGATGTATTTCAGAAATACAGCTCAAATATAAAATCTATACTTTTAACTCACACATATTAAAAATGCAGATGACCAAAATGTAGTATTACTCACATAAATCCATCATCAGGCATGTAAGTACACACTTAAATCTTCATAACCTCTTACAATTCTTAAATTCTTGATTTTATGTAGAATTTGTTGCAAAAAAAAAAAAAAAAAGCAGAGTTGTACTCAAAATCTGTTGCTTCTTTAAATATGTCAGCATATGTACTTATTGTTTTCATTTTCATGGACCAGTTAGCAACTACACTATTAGACCAGAATGGTCACTGGTCAGCACTGCATAACCTATCTCATGTAGCACAGTCATAATAGTTTGTAATGTCAAACTATAATGCCAATTAATTTGTGGTGATATTATTTAACAAAGGATGATTCTGCCAGCTGGAAGCAAGTCATTCCCTGTTCTCTTTCCTCCCTACCACCCGTACTTTCATCCATCCTGTATCATGAAATCTTTATCGTCTCAAAACGATGCTAGAAATACACAGATGGGACATTTTAATATCTTACTGAAGGATAAATTCTCCCAGTAGTGCAACTGCCTTCCTAATATTGGACCTTGGCATCAGCAGACTGCAGAAACTCACATCCAGTGTGAGGTTCTCATTGGATGCCCTCAGTAGAGGTCTTCTGGTTAATGGCCCTTTAATGTATAATTTCATCACAATAACTAAAACTGACATTCCAAAAGCTAAGAGGATTGTACATAACAGGACCCTTCTTGACATTCTTTGTTTCCTTCAAGTCAGCTTTCAGATACATTTACTGCATTTTCATTATGTAGCACATCAGTACAGAAGGTCCCTTCTTTCCTGCCAGCAAGATGCAATCAGAGCAACACCCAGAGCCAGAGAGCTATTCTTGCACAGAATATTATGCGCTTACAGAAGTGTCATTTACTAACTTGGGCCAAACAAAAATATTCCAAACTACTAGTTTAATATGAGAAGAAGCTAAAAGAAGCTAAACAAAAAAGAAGCTAAACAGAAGATTATGAACGCTCTAAAATATTTTACACCATTGCAATGAGGATGGAAAGAAGACTCAAAGCAAATGCAGCTGTCTAAATTGCTTGCCTCTAAAGGCCTGCATCTATACACAGTAGATTCTCTTGGAAATCATCTCTGGGGAAAAAAAAAAAAAGGGACNAAGGAAGGAAGGAAGGAAGGAAGGAAGGAAGGAAGGAAGGAAGGAGAAAAAGATAAAAAAAAGTCAAAATTAAATAGGCAATTCAATAGGAAAAAGTAGTCTTCTGAAATCTAGGTATAGTTAATGGAAAACACATTGATAGGATATATTAATCCATTAACTGCCTCTTAATTGAGTTTATAAAAGGGCATTTAGATACAGGGAAGGAAAAGAAAACAGTTTGGAAAAATTCTTCTGAGAGAAGAGAAGGTTCTTAGGTCTCTGCTTTTCTGCAGCAACCCTGGCAATGTGTTTATTTGTTAAAAACTACCATGACACTAGTTTGCTGCTCTTGTAAAACTAACAACAGGCAGGAAATCATAGTGATTAATTAACTGAAGTTTTATTGCGAGTCCTATGAGATCCACTCTGCCCTTGCCCCATTTTTGAGTTCATTCCTGTTCTTGTCCTTCTTCCTCCATAGGAAAATAATTAGGAAGAGTATCTCAGATTGAGGAACAAGGAGAGTCCAAAAGAAAACTCTGACACCTAATCAGACCCGACTGATGCTATTTCAGCCAATATCTTGAGGATATAGAATAAAGATATATGTTTTTTTTTAAGTTCTATATCATTGCTATTGCTTTTCATTTTCTCTTGGATTTTGTTTGTTTTTCAAAACAGGAAAATTGCTCAAAACCCAAAAGTAGAACTTTCACTGTTTTATTTATAATGGGGTGCTTGACAAAATAAGTTCAACCAAAATCCACAATCTGAAAGGGGATTCTGATAGTTTTTGATTGATCACTCTCTACACCTGCCTAATCTCAACACACTCAGTACTGACTTCTTATTCAATTTCATGTTTGCTATCTAATGTATGTTCATTTACTCTGTAATTTTCTGATCTTTTTCTTAAAATTCAACTGTGTTTTTTATAGATGATGCAATTTTTGATCTCCTTTCTCAGAAATCTGAACCTTTGCTGCTTAAGCTATACAAAAATAGGATCACATATTTGATAATGTTTGCTTGCTTAATAAATTATCTCTAGAAGTCTTTTGCAATAGAAGTCCATGACCAAAAAGGATTTATGCCTTCTTTCCTTAGGAGATCAACTTACTGACCAGGATCTGAAGAAAAGATAGATTTAGAACTGGGCCTTCTTCCTACTCATTACAGAGCTGGAAGAATTTCTCAGTGAGATTTGCCCTTCCTACTTAAATTTATGTGAAAGAAATCATGTTTTAGGAAGAAGCTCTCCCAGGAATGATATAATGATTTCAGGCATGCTTCTTTGTGATAATAGATACAATGGGATTTTTCAAAGTACTTCATAAAAATGTGCAGGCACATATAATCAGTCATGGAAACTCTCTACCACAGATCTCCTTGCCTAAACATTTTTAGTTAAAAAAATTAACCTTGAAATTGATGTTCCACGAGATAAGCATCACTTTAAATATATAGCATTAAACTTCTGTAATAAAAATGTTTTTTGGTCTCAAACTGAATGTCCTGCATAGCTCCCATAGTACATAGAATCATAGATTCATAAAATGGCTTAGGCGGGGGATACCTTGCAGATAATCTAGTTCCAACTCCCCTGCCATGGATAGGGCTGCTAGCTATTAGATCAGACTTCACAGGATCCCATCCAACCTACCCTTGAATGCTTCCAGAGATGGGCTATCCACAACTTCACTGGACAACCTGTTTAAACTTCTCACCAACCCATGAGTAGAAAATGTCTTCATAATATCTAAACTGAAACTCCCCTTTTAGTATAAAGACATTCCCCTTTGTCCTGTACTATCTGTGTACAAAGACAATCCCTTTCCTACTTGTAAACTCCCTTGAAGTAGTGGAAGGACACAGTGAGGTATTCATGGAGCCTTCTCTTCTCCCAACTCCCTCAACCTTTCTTAATAGGAGAGATGCTCCAGTCCTCTGATCCTCTTCGTAGCCTTCCTCTAGATCCATTCTGAGAACTCCGTATCCTTCCTGTACAGGGGGTTCAAGATCTGGACACAGTACTCCAGATGGGGCCTCACAGAGGCAGAATAGATGGGGACCCTCTCTCCCTACTGGCAAGCCCTCTGTTGATGCTGCTTAGGATACTGTAGGCTTTCCAGGCTGCAAGAACACACTGCTGCCTTATGTACAGTTTTTCATCCATCAGGTTCCCCAGGTCCTTCTCTACAGGATGCTCTCAATGGGGTCCTCTCCTAGTCTGTATATGCTGTGGATCCTGGGTCCAGATCGATTGCTCTCGAGCGGGGAAGCACAACAGAAACTCAATATGAGTGATCAAGCTTCACTTATTACCCGGACAGCCTTATTCTTACAGTGTTTAAGACAGGGGTGTATAGAAAATAGCACGCAACCATTGGTAGAGAGCCTTGAGAAAAACAACTCTAAAAACACTCCCGGCAGTTAACAGTTCTGCAAACACATCCCAGAGGAGGTAATTTTTGATTGTGATATTGTAGTAGTTCTGCAGACTCTCTGCTGAAGGTCAGCTATATGAGTCATTCTAAGCCATGCACTCTTCCTCCAATTAGGGTCTTCCATCCCACAGCTTGCTTGAACTTGTTTTCCTTTTCATCTGGAAGTGTCCTTGGTTCTCAACCTTCCCTTCTCTTGGTGTTTATGCTGTTCCACAGCTTCTGCTCTAAATATACTTTCTTGTATTCCCAACATGTATAAATACCTATGATTGCCTCAATACAAGTGCAACATCCTGCACATTTGTGTCATCAGCAAACATGTTGAGGGTATACTTAATCCAGCTGTCTTGGTCACTGATAAAGACGTTGAAGAGTACTGGTCCCCAGATGAACTCCTTGAGGATACCACCCATGACCAGCCTCCACCTGGAGATAGAGCCATTAACAACAACCTTCTGGTTATGACCATCCAATCAATTCCACAAAACTGAACAGCCTTCAAATCCATATATCTCCAATATAGTGATAAAGGTGTGGTGTGGGACAATTTCAAAGGCTTTACACAACTCCAGGTAGACAACATCAGTTGCCCTTCCTTTGTCCCCTAGTGCTGTCAGGCCATCCTAGAAGGCCACCAGATTTGTCAAGCATGATCTGCCCTTGGTGGGGCCATACTGCCTGTCTCATATCACCTTCACATCTCACATGTGCTCTAGGATCTTTCCAGACACAGAGATGAGGCTCACCAGCCTGCAGTTCCCTGGGTCTTCCATTTTCCCTTTCTTGAATATGAGTTTGCTGTTCTCCCTTTTCTAGTCAAGCATATTACTTTTTTTCCAATCAATTCTCAACTTTTTTTTCGTAAAACAAGTAGATGAAAGTGGTAGATACATACAGTTTGGCAAAACCAATTTTACATATGCAGATTACTAGTAATTAATTCTATTGTCCTTTAATTCTATAATGGTCACTTTCAAGTTGTCTATTATCTTCAGATTAATTGTGATCTAACATATTAGTGATTATCCAGGTAATGCTTCTTTATTTTCATCTAATGTAATGGAACATACGCAGTGTTTCATGTTTTAATCCAGAATTTCACAACTTTTTCTATTTAAAATTCAAGTTCTTGGGCATACACAGTTAGTGGAGATGCTTGAATTTTATCTAACGAGAAGAATTCACATTATTCAATGGAATGATGCTCATGTATGAAATTTCATATATATCCTAAAACTTTAAAAAGACAATAAAAAATGACTTCTCATTTAATGTATGACATTCTGACACTTTGCACTATGAATTAAAACTCAGGAGATTATATATGATGTCTTTATCCATTCTTCACCTTCTGTTTTTAATTATGCATTTCTTAGTTGCTACATTTAATCTGTATGTCCCTTCTACTGCTTTCTGCACTAATCGCCTGAATAGAGACTATAGATGATATTTTGGAGTTAATTCCCAACCTCATTCCAAACACTTCTTACATCGGCTCTTTTAACTGTTCTGTTTTGAAAAAAAATTAACATGGGTAAGGCTTGGAAACAGTTTATTGAAAAAACAGTGATACTATAAACAGCTACGTGTAACTGTGCCTTTGTCTCTTTGCTGTTTGAAAAGAATCTTTAACTTTTCCTCCTTTGCTTAGATTCCTCTTTGGATTCTTTCTGAGCCTAAACTCTTTTTTTTTTTTTCCAGAATTTTTCTACTGAATGCCTGCTGCTTTTCACTCTGAAGGTTTTTAAAACAAGACAATTTAGCACAAATCTTCTTCTCTCTTAAATAACTACTGCATTCAAAAATTGTGAACTTCCAAGGCAACATGAGGAGAAGTTAATACTGATTTACTAATTATTCCACTTTCAGTAGTGTTTTACTTCTCCAGCAATAACATCATCTTGAAATGCATCTGGCAGCTTAAGTAAGTGGTGTTTTGAGGAGAGGTTCTATTTTATGAGTAAATTTCAAAGACTGAAAACATCAAGTGGATTTACAATTCATTCAGATTTCTTTCTCCATCATCCTTAGTTGGTAATATATTCTTCAAATCAATTTATATGCAAATATTTATTTGAGGAAAGGAGAAGGAGAGTGAGGTAAAAATTCAGGCTACACCATTTTCATTACAGTATATTTTTTTGAAAGCAAAAACTCTTGCTTTCAGCTACAGCAGTGGAAAGTTGGATTAGCAGCAATGGCATCAGTACTGAACTTGCTCTCTTTCCACATTCCTGCATTCAAGAACAAAACAGGAGCTGCTTAGTACTCTCATCCAGAGGAGTTGAATTCTATTTTTATATTTGTACAAATTCACAAAACAACTTTGATCTATCCATTTGAGATCTACAGAGCATCTGAGCCTGCAGTGATCTACAAGTGCCACGTAGTCCATCTGAACTACATATCCCCTTACATAGCGAAGTTTAGATAGCGAAGCTTCTCATTGCTACTGTCACACTGACTGGCTATTCATTTCCTTTTAAAAATGCTGAACAGATTTCCTGAAGTAAGGGGATTAAAGTGAAAGAAATAAACTGTTACAATTTGGATGTTGGGAGAAATATAGGAAAGAGATGAGAACAAGAATTTGAAATACACAAATACACATATTATCTATTTATCTGTCCATCTGTCTAATCTCTTGATATGTATAGATAGCACATATGATCAAAATATGCAACACTTCAGAATTAAATAAATGAAGTAGAAAAATACAGTGATCAAGAATCTTATTAAAAAGTGGAACCAATTGAAACAACAACAATCCAGTTCTAAGCTATGGCTGACTCTGAGAACTTCAAAAACCTGGTATACATGCAGTTTTGCATATACTGCTGAGTTTGTGACATCTCCTCTTCTCACTCTGACTTGGAATCATAGAATCATTAAGGATGGAAAAGGCTACTAAGATCATCTAGTCCAACCACAAACCCATCACCATCCTGACTAACAACTGAGTGTGGTCATTTTTGACCTGACAGGAATGGCTGCTACTTACGCTTTTAAAAGGATCTTTTCCAATTGAGAATTATGATGTCTGGATTTTGCTGTTATTTTTCTACATTAACACCAATACTTACCACATCATACCTGACATAATGTGGAAAAGCAGAGCAATTTTTGAGTCCGAAATGTTACACTTCAAAAAAATAATAAAAGAAAACAGTCAGTAATCTATCAGCTTCCTGAACTGAATTCTTTTGGGCGGAGAATTCTGTTTACATGTCTATACATTAAAAACTTACCCTGATCATTATTTTCAAAGGATAGATAATAATAGTGAAAACGTCATTATTAAGCCTCATCACCTAAGATTTGTACCTAGTATCATTTTCTATAGTCCCTTGGTAATGCAGCTGAACTATCTCACCATCAGAAAATCCTTATATTCTATTTCTATTACTACAGTGTTTTTGCAGTATTTGTTCTGAATAATTGTATATCTGAAGTATCTTTCCTTTTGCAACTTAAAAATTCATTACTGCATTCATAGTTGTATTTTTGTATGATTACTTGAATTATAGTACTTTGGAGAGTGAATGATTGCATTTGAGAAACTTACTTTTTAAAGACTTTCAAAGGCAGAAATCAGCCTGCGAATTTACTACACTGTTTCAAAACAAGGAAACCATCTAAGCACTGAAAAAATGTTCAAAACCCACGAAAGAATTTTTAAGACTATTTTGGCATTAATTTTAGATACAGGTCCAGATTTCACTGTTGATCACACGGGGATCTAATGCGGGAAGACCAATAAGCCAGTAATGTTATAGGCCTGTTCCTGATGACCAGGAGAGAGCTAGAGAGTCTTTGTTTTCATCTTCATAGAAATTGGATTGAACAGAATTTGTTCCAAAGTAACAAATCTAAGTCTATACAAATGAAATGAGTGTTAAAGATTTTGACCAGGAAATTAAAAAAAGCTTATTTTACTTCACTTTAGCTTTACTTGAATTTAACTTATTTTTAAAAATCCCAAAATGAGAAAGAAATTCAAGTTGACAAACTTTTTTGGCTACCCAACCTTCAGCTTCCAGCCTTGAAAACTTAAACGAGGTCTCCCTCTGGTCCTAGTTAATACCAGACACCCTTGTTAAGATGATCCATATAGCACAGTGTCTGAAATACCTATTGTTGTCTATATTTGTGCATAAAAGTCATGTCCAAAGATTTGATAAACTGAATCAAAATTTCTTGCTTATCTTGACTAGGCCTCCTGTGTCTATAAGAGGAAGCTGGACATATGTAGGCTACTACTGCTTCAAAAAGCAGATCTATATATCAGAGCTGTATGTTGATCCCCCATCTCTTGAAATAATTTCTACTCCCTCTTGAAATTTGTATTTGTCCATTAGACCTACCATCTTCAATCATTTTGCAATTCCTCCTCCATTTGTCCTTCTGGCATTAATTGTTTGCTGAAGAAGTCAAACTCCAAATCCTTTTGTCTATAACAGCCTGGAAAAACAAAACAAAATGAAACGAAACAAAACAAAACAAAAAAAACAGATTTTGCCAGGGACCTGACACTTTACATTTATCTATCTGATAAAGGTTTTGACCACATCTGACCATTCAGAGTATGTGCATATATTGCTTCAGCAATTGTGCTAATTCAGTCATGATCAAAATGAAGTAGACCAAAGCTATTGGTATGCAATTCCTGCTCTGCCTTTTAATTAAGTACCCTAAGGGTACATTTTTTTTCCTGCCAAATTATTACGTACAAAGAAGAATTGCATGAAGTTAGTTAACAGATTTTTTCAAATTTAATTATGCTTTTATACATTTATTTCCCATATTTTCCCCTTTTTAAGCAAACAAACATTTTTAGAGAAAAAAAAAAAATGTCATAAAGGACTAACAGAATCTTTCAAGCAAATAACAGAATAAGGATGTAAGATTCCAAAGGAGAGTTAAAATGGAAATATCCCAATGTAAATGTTACATGATTTGCCAGATGAATTATTTTAAATACACCAATAAGCTCATTAGGTGAATCAGAAACTTTAAATTTGCCATCAGTCTTCATTAGTTGTGGTTGGTGGGTTCCAGAATAGAAACACAGAAGATGAATTCAGCTAACGCCACAGGTATTTATATGCCTGAGCACTTTGTCATGTAGATAGATCAATCTTGCAAAAATTCAAAATCATGTCTGTGGAAGAGGATAAAGGATAAGGAAGATAAAGAATCCTTTATATGTAGCACTGTGTACGCAAATTTCTTTATAACCCAGTGCAGGCTATCATATTTTCTAGACATTTTCTAAAAGAATATGTGCATCGGAAAACTAATTACAAGAAATGCTATCAGCAAACCTTTTACAGAATTACGATTTTTTAGGTCACAAAACAATGTAGACTACTATTTAGCATAGAAAGAGAGGTTACAATGTGCTATACAAAGTGAGTGAAAACACACAAACCTGTCATTCTGCTCTGTATTGGAAGTAAAAGCTGTATAAGTTACTGTGATGCATTGGCTGACACAGAGTTTTACATATTTATTTCCTCAAGTCGTTGTTTCCATTCTGTAAGTACTCCCAGTACACAAAAACAAATATCACCTTCATTTATCTTTCCTCAGGGATACAGACTTTTTAGCATTAAACAGACTGCTTCTGATCTGGTTTAATGTTAACGAGATCTCCACGTAAGAATCTTGTTATACCTCTGCAAAGTGGAGGAGACTGATTAATACAAATTAAATATTAAAGGTGGAATTTTTAATTGGTTTCATGTAAAATTAGTTTTCAGTTCATTATTAATTCATAGGGAAAGTTTGGATGACAATACATTACCTTCATTTTTAGGCGGTCAACTCAGGGCACACAAATTGCCAGTTTCTCTTTTAAATTAACTTTATTTGCACATTAATGTTATAGTTAAAGAAACAAAGAGTTATATTATTTTGTGAATAGCATTAGGATATTATCTTTCTTTTTAGTGAGGTGAATATCTATAACTTATATTAGATCTTATTAGTGAAATCATATGGCTAGTGCACAGATGGAAACCAATAAATAAAGGGCATATATGCTGAAATCCTGTAGCAGAAGAGGATCCCAATCTTTGTCTGCAATTACAGTGAAGTAAAGACTTCATCTGTCTGTCTTTCTCCAATACTGACATTTTATTTCTAATGAGATGGAAAACTGAGATCCTAAACAATTATATTCTTAAAGGAAAGTTTTAGCAAAAGCTGACAAATGTCAACAGTGTCAGATCAAATTCATCTATAAACTGTCTTTGCACATTTAAACAAACTTTTGTATTCATAGCCTCATTTTTCTCTTTTGTCAGTTACTGTCTAATAGTAATGTTGTCCGTAGTTGTGTCCTCTAACCTCATGGTGAGTGGAATGACTATGTTTCTCAGTTATCAGCCCATTCCCATAAGCATCTGCACAAGGGAAGTTGCAGTTTCCCATTTGTTGTTGCGGCAAGTAAATCCAGTCAATATATTACTTCCATCAAGAAGCAATCAAGACAAGTTCAGGAGAGAAGAATTCCAGGACAGAAGAAATAATTCCAGAAGGACCTGGACAGGCTCAAGAGATGGGCCCATGCTAACTTCAGGATCTTCAACGAGGTCAAGTGCAAGGTCCTGCGTGTGGGTTGGGAAAATCACAAGCACAAATAGAGGTTCCAATGACAGAACACCTATCCTCATGGTTGCTGGTACTGCATTTATTCTCCTTTTTTCCTGCCTATGTGACATCTCTGGGTGCATGGGTAAGTGTCATGTGATTCCTCCTTGAGGAAGCTATATCCCTTGAGATAAGTCCACACAAAAGACTGTTCCCTGGCCATTAGACTGTGTCTTATCTCTGTCTCGCTGACCCTGGTCTTGTCCATCTGTGTTCCTCAAACAAAGGATTTCCCAACCCTTGGCCAGGACCTGTTCATCAGCAAGCTTTGAGGCAATTGGCATAAAAGAATAATCTCTTACAAGACATCTCTGAAGAAAACAGAATCATGTCAATTTTTTATCATACCATACAGAGAGAAGAAAAAACAAAAAACAAAACAAACAAAACAAGGGAATGAGTTATGCTCACTTTTCATAAGGCTTTCTAGTGACAGAACAAAGAGATATGACTTTAAACTGGAAGAGGGTAGATTTAAACTAGAAGTTAGGGAGTAATTCTTTTGCTGGTGAGATGCTGGAACAGATTGCCCAGAGAGACTTCGAATGCCCACTCCCTAGAGATGTTCAAGGACAGGTTGGATGGAGCTTTGAGCAACCTGTTTTAGACGGAGGTGTCCCTGCCTACAGAAGGGCGATTGGAGCTTGATGATCTTAAAGGTCCCTTCCAACCCAAACTACTCCATGATTATTCAGAGTAGACTGTAGTATGGTCTACAGTATTTGTTTGGATTCTGGTTTTGTTACTCTTTTATTTAGAGTTGTGGCTTTTATTTATTTTAACAAGAGAAATGTATAATTCATGTAAATGTAAGACAAAACTAAAGCAGATGGGGCCCTGAGTAACCTATTTTTGTGGTCGGCAATCCTGCCCACAGCAGATGATCTGGAGCTACATAGTCTCTGAGGTCCCTTCCAAACCAAGCCATTCTATGACTCCATGATTCTATCATTCATACACATAGAATCATTTCTCCTACTCACTTACTTGCACTTAAATACTGCTGTACTTTGTGCTTGATGGAGATAGAAACTAAATCAAATGTTTATCTTCCTGTGATTATGATAATGATAATAATAATAATAATTTAATAATAATATTCTCAGATCAGAGCAAAATAGACTTTTCAAAATAATATTATTTGCTGTTTTATTTACTACCAAACTTGAATCAGACCATGCTGATGATAGTCAGTGAAAACCTCAGTTTAGTGATGCTACCTTAGCTAGTTTCCATACCCCTATGTTGGCACACAGCAATGCTCTGCTCCTTCCATGGCATGCCCCTGTAGCATACCACATGCATGTACTGGAAAAAATACATTTTCTCTTGAAGTCATCTGTTTGTTGAATGGTTGCAATGGTCTAAATGAAGTGAATTATGGGAATGTGCAAAGATCAAGTAGTAAAACAGTTGCTAGATAAACATAGTGATGGGTATTTTTTAGAGGAATCCTTCATCAAATTTTATTCCAGCAGCCAAACAAACTACAATAGTTACCTGATAATCATTGCTAGAGTAATATCTTTTTGCTTTGTATTATTTAATATTGATCAATTCAATGTATTTTCTAAATGCAAAACTATAAAAATTCACAGTAGAATTAAATTAATTTTCAAGTAGTCCTCACACACAGGGAACAAACAAACAAAAGTTCCTAGCCAGAAACACTGCTGCTTAAGCTCAGCTATTTCTTGGTTATGAATTAATGTGATAATTCTTGTCTATCACTTTGGTAGGTAAATCATGGTATAATCTGTGAAGTTAAGTGTAGATCTTTCAATGATCTGTTTACAGTGTTGCAATTACTTTGCTCTTACATAGAAGCCTTTTTCTTGATTTTTTCTTCTCTAAGCTTTCTCCAAGTACCAATGCTGGAATTTGACTGATGTAAGACAGAACCACAAACTTCATGACACATGACTTCGACATTTTAAGATTTTCTGGTCATGGTCATTGTATTCAGAACTGTTGAGGCTGCACCTTGTGTACTGTGTTGAGTTTTGAGTCCCACAACACAAGAAAGTCACTGAGGTTCTTGAGCATGTCCAGAGAAGAGCAACAAAGCTACAACAGGTCTGGAGCATAGGTCTTAAGGCAATCAGCTCAGAGAACTGGGAGTGTTCAGTCTGGAGAAGAGGAGGCTCAGGGGAGACCATATTGCTCTCTACAACTCTCTGAAAGGAAGTTTTGTTGAGGTGGGATTCAGCTTCCTCTCCCAGATAACAGCAGTAGAATGAGAGGTAATGGCTTTAAGTTGCACCAAGGGTAGTTCAGGTTGGATATTAGGAAAAAACTTCTCCTCAGAAAGAGTGGTGAGGCATTGGAACAGGCTGTACAAAAAGGTGGTGAAATCATGGTCCGTGGATACGTTCAAGAACCATGGAGATGTGGTACTGATGATATGCCTAGTGGACACGGTGGAGATGGGCTAAAAGTTGGACCAGATTATACTAGAGGTCTTTTCCAGCCTTAATGATTCTATGATTCTATGATTCTATGGAAAATTACGCACATTTTTTCATGAAGCTCAGAATTGGCAGTAACAGACTAGTTAATGTCAAGATCAAAATGAGAGGCTGAGATTTGAGTTGGAACACTTGCACACTTTTCAGACTGGAATAAATATGTTCATCACTGTACAGACTTTCAGATTTCAGGTCTAGGTTTTTGCACAAATAATTGCTAATGATCTGTAGAGAAACAACAAATTTATCTTTGTAATTCTGGAAGACTTTCTCCAAGAAAATTACAGCTATGCTAGGTCGTCATGAAATAAGCGCTTAGAACAACAACAAAGAGATGTTGCAAAAATTTCCTTCATGACTTATAATGTCTTCTACACTGCTCCTAGAATACTGTTTGGCACATTGGACTATGAATAAAAATTGAATCCAGTTTGCATTGATAATTTCAAAGAAAGATGTGTGAATATTTCTCATTTGTTCCGTTTGGAATGAAAACTAGAAAATACTTAACATGGTTTATAAACAGATCTTTGATGCATTAACAGTAAGCTCAATGGAAATTAAAAATTATCACGATTAACTGAGTGTCAGATTAGAGAGAGCATAAAATTAATCCAAGGTAGACTGATTCATAATTTTGCTCATACTGCCTTAAAACTGCTTACATTTACTTCTACGTTAAGAAGATATAGTTGAAAAGTGAAGATGAGAGAGTAGTTTTTAAGTAGAAAATCTGTTCTTTTACATGAAAAAAATAAAGCATAAAACTGCAAAGGAATATGGAGAGAAGAAATGTTATCAGTGAGATAGTTTAATCAGATGGTCAACAATCCTGAGGAAAGATAATTTAATCCAATCGTTTTTTAAATCATTAACTCTTCCCTGAATGTTATATGCATCACAGCTTCTATAGAAATTGATTTTAAAAGGCATTATAATTACTATTATTACTATAATACAGAATTTAATATTAATTTGTGCTTGACAAGAGTTTCACAGAAATTGAACAAAATCAGCCTCTGCCCTGAGAAACTGCAAACTACATGTAACTGGTGATGCTCAGCTGAGGAGATAAGAAGTTTGTGTGGATGCTGAAGAGACATGAGAACCAGTGGACAATGATATAGACAAAATAACAGCTAAAGAAAACAAATCTCTGAATATATCAAAGAAAAGGTGCAGGTGATGAGACCAGAGCAGGGTGCAGCAATTAAAAAGAAGATAACAAACTGGGCATTTTAAGCTCTTTATGCAGCTATGAAAAGTCTTCAGAAAGAATTGTGAAGATTACCAAAATCTGATTTCTTAATGTTTCTTCCAGTATAGATTTCTTTTATTTTATAAGTACATAACCAGGCTATAAAGAAAAGCAAGGAGTAAATAATGGTTCTTAAGACATAGTTAATCATGGATAGTGATATTCCTCACAGCGTTTGGAAAAAAAGAAATTACTAGAAAAAGCTTTTCTAAGCAGAACTCTCCTTTTACTACCCTATTTCACTATAGACAGAAAATTTCAAGACATCATAACACAACTAAGCTTTGGAAAGGAATCTGAGATGGTTACGAGTGGCAATCTAACACTCCAGTCCATCTATTTGCTTGCAAAAGAGTAATCACTAATTTATTCATGATTCAAACTTCATCTCTGATTTTTTTCTGAACAGTATATTTTCAGTTGTGCAGGGAAAGATTTTAGGGTGGTTTAGGTAAATAGTAAAAACTAGTAAATAATCCTTTCCATCCATAATATTTATGATTTATTTATGTCTGTATTTATAAATATAGAAGATCTCCTAGAAACTCTGAAATATCTTTATAACAAAAAAAATAGTAGGATCCAAAAATAAATAACTGCTTTCAAAAAATGAACTCTGAGTTAAAGTTGGAGACTTATTCTTTTAGATTCTGTTCCAAAAAACAGCTCAACCTTGGCCAAACTGAGTAAGAGAGGGCAACCAAACTTCCTCTGGGGAGAACAGAAAAAAAGCCAGAAGAATGAAGTAGAGTGCTGACGGAAGGTAGCCATTATCTTGCATATTTGCAGTCAAGCCATTTCATTAAAATTTGCTCCTTACTCCTGGTGTTCTAACTCAGCAGGGAAATATGCTGGAGTTTATTAGACTCCTACTTCTCCTAAGAGACATAGCATATCAGAGGGCTTGTCTGTTTAATGCTGTCTGAGTGTTTCCTCTTGGGAGAATATACCATTTTCACTCCCTCAAGTGAGCAGCATTTGAAATCAGTTCTGATTAGTGTTCTCCCTATTTCATCCAGGTTCAATTAGTGGAGGCTATTGAAACTGTGAATTACCTGCCATCCAAAGATTCCTGGTATGTTTACAAAAGCAAATTGACTGTATTATAAGGATATTGTATATGAAATTTGAGCTATTTATTAATATTTTTTAACAGCACCCTAGTGCAAACATTAGCTAGGAAATGAACCCTATGGTTATTTCTCTCAGCATGATTTGATTTCCATTCCATCAACACGACCAACATTTGGAAACACTATAAAAAATAGAGAGTATTTCCACTAGAGCTTCAGGAACATTTAATTGGAAAATAAAATAAAATAAAATAAAATAAAATAAAATAAAATAAAATAAAATAAAATAAAATAAATTTATGTTCATGGAAGAAGAGGAATTTTAAGATATCTAGTGGACTTCTTGTATAGCAATCTGTTTCACTTTGGCTTTCCATGCAATATCTCACTCTTTATTTACGAAAGAAATGTCTGAAATACTGGGCATGCCTCAGAAGTCATGCAGTAAGGTAAGAATGACTGGAGTTTTCTAGCTCAGTCAGTCTTTCTAAGCTAAAGTTGAAGCGGAATTTTGATATCGCTCTACTTTTACCCTTATTAGATATAAAGAAAGATTAATGCCTCAGCATTAGCTCCAAAGTGTGATTAACTCATTCCTTACTCATAGGGTATTTGCACACATAGTAAGTTGCTGAAATATGCTCGCCCAACACTGAATATATGTCACCAAGAATGCATGCATTACTTTTGATTATTTTGCTACATCTCATTTG
This sequence comes from Odontophorus gujanensis, assembly GCA_013399175.1. Lineage (NCBI taxonomy): Eukaryota > Metazoa > Chordata > Aves > Galliformes > Odontophoridae > Odontophorus > Odontophorus gujanensis. The sequence goes on along the minus strand of VXAB01002505.1, from coordinate 110,614 downwards.
AGAAATTACTAGAAACAGACACTGGATTTGCAGATCATTGATGAGTAGTTTANAGACAAAATAACAGCTAAAGAAAACAAATCTCTGAATATATCAAAGAAAAGGTGCAGGTGATGAGACCAGAGCAGGGTGCAGCAATTAAAAAGAAGATAACAAACTGGGCATTTTAAGCTCTTTATGCAGCTATGAAAAGTCTTCAGAAAGAATTGTGAAGATTACCAAAATCTGATTTCTTAATGTTTCTTCCAGTATAGATTTCTTTTATTTTATAAGTACATAACCAGGCTATAAAGAAAAGCAAGGAGTAAATAATGGTTCTTAAGACATAGTTAATCATGGATAGTGATATTCCTCACAGCGTTTGGAAAAAAAGAAATTACTAGAAAAAGCTTTTCTAAGCAGAACTCTCCTTTTACTACCCTATTTCACTATAGACAGAAAATTTCAAGACATCATAACACAACTAAGCTTTGGAAAGGAATCTGAGATGGTTACGAGTGGCAATCTAACACTCCAGTCCATCTATTTGCTTGCAAAAGAGTAATCACTAATTTATTCATGATTCAAACTTCATCTCTGATTTTTTTCTGAACAGTATATTTTCAGTTGTGCAGGGAAAGATTTTAGGGTGGTTTAGGTAAATAGTAAAAACTAGTAAATAATCCTTTCCATCCATAATATTTATGATTTATTTATGTCTGTATTTATAAATATAGAAGATCTCCTAGAAACTCTGAAATATCTTTATAACAAAAAAAATAGTAGGATCCAAAAATAAATAACTGCTTTCAAAAAATGAACTCTGAGTTAAAGTTGGAGACTTATTCTTTTAGATTCTGTTCCAAAAAACAGCTCAACCTTGGCCAAACTGAGTAAGAGAGGGCAACCAAACTTCCTCTGGGGAGAACAGAAAAAAAGCCAGAAGAATGAAGTAGAGTGCTGACGGAAGGTAGCCATTATCTTGCATATTTGCAGTCAAGCCATTTCATTAAAATTTGCTCCTTACTCCTGGTGTTCTAACTCAGCAGGGAAATATGCTGGAGTTTATTAGACTCCTACTTCTCCTAAGAGACATAGCATATCAGAGGGCTTGTCTGTTTAATGCTGTCTGAGTGTTTCCTCTTGGGAGAATATACCATTTTCACTCCCTCAAGTGAGCAGCATTTGAAATCAGTTCTGATTAGTGTTCTCCCTATTTCATCCAGGTTCAATTAGTGGAGGCTATTGAAACTGTGAATTACCTGCCATCCAAAGATTCCTGGTATGTTTACAAAAGCAAATTGACTGTATTATAAGGATATTGTATATGAAATTTGAGCTATTTATTAATATTTTTTAACAGCACCCTAGTGCAAACATTAGCTAGGAAATGAACCCTATGGTTATTTCTCTCAGCATGATTTGATTTCCATTCCATCAACACGACCAACATTTGGAAACACTATAAAAAATAGAGAGTATTTCCACTAGAGCTTCAGGAACATTTAATTNTATTTATTTATTTTGTGGGGGAGGGCAGATGGTAAAAATTACTTCACAATGATATTTTGAAACTCTTAGATAGGCATTTTCCTAAAATACTGCTCAAAATACGTTTTCTTTTAAAACCTAGAGTAATCAAAATAAGTACATTCTTTTATATTTTCCTAATTTTTATGATAAAGACAAACTTATACTTCTCTGTGTTAGTGTGTATTAATATAGATTCTGCAGTAATTGAGAAAATTATTAAAGATTACAAAGGGGTATAGTTCATAATATTGTCATTTTTTAATTATATTAAATTAATTGACCTGCACTCTCTTTATGTTAAAGCTGAAGTCATACATTATCTGGCAGAAAAACAGACAGAAAGTTCAACTTCTGTTTCACATGTGTTCTCTGGGTTGTTTAAATTGATATTATTGGAGTTGTAGCAATGTGATATGGAAATGTTATACTAGTAGTATGAATATTTGCAGATAACTTTATGGAGTGTCATGATGAAGATTATTTTCACATTATCTGTGTAAATTTGAGTTACAGTATTCATAAAGATTCCTACAGGACATGGAAGAGTTTGCTGAATTTGGGGAAAAAATCTTAAATTTGCTTTGTGATTTACTGTAACTTAGAAGAGAAATTTAAAAAAGTAAATATTTGAATGTTCTTTTCACTTGAATACATTTGCTAACTGATGTAAACGTGACATGAAATATCAAGTATAATTTGCATGAAAGAAGCTGAAAAAGAAACAAGTTATTTAAAATTGTAATACTTTGTAAAATACAGACTTTTTGAAAGATAATTATTACCTTGGTCTTAGAAGAAACAAATTATTCTGCAGAGATATCACCCTTTCTCATGGATCTTCTTTACTTTTTAAATAACTTTTTCTTCTCTGGATTTCAAACTCCGCATGTGAGAAAAGTTCATGTTTAAATGGCAGCATTTTTTTGTTGCTATTAGAACTTAGTTGTTCACAGCATAACACCTTCTGGATTTGCTGAAGTTCAAACACAAGCTATGCCAGCTGGCTGCCCAGCAGTCTCATTGTGAACTATTTTTCACCTTGTCTTGGCTGCAGAATCATAGCAGAGGGAAGTTCTAAATGGTTTACTTTTTGCTCTTAAAAATTTCCAAGTTTCTAATAATTAGTTCTGTGTACAGTGAAAGGCTTGGTAACAGAGGAGAATGTGCATCAGCTGTTCTTGTCTTTATTAAAGACAAAATAGAATGTCATTCTATTTTGTCTTTAAGAAAATCTCATCTTTTCCTGAAATCCTTTGACTGTAGTCACAAATTCTGCCTTGGTATTCTTGTAGTACAAGTGGATAAAAACAGTACTGTGCAAAAAAAAAATTCGTGCTATTTGACATGAAGGAACCGATGCCTATTTTTAATCAGTCTGATTATTAGTCTGTCCACATGTCTGCATACATAATACTTGCAGTTGAACACTTCATTAAGAAGAAATAAAATTTCTGGCTGCTGTATTCATATATAATACACATTCCTCAGAGATTACTAAAGATTATAAGTCCAATAATAATTACATATATCTGTGTGTATGAAAATTGTTCCAAAAGTAATGCTTCTTATTTTATTATGTTGGCTCACGATGTCAGTGGTGGATGTTGTTGGTATGGCAGTAGAAGTTGAATCATCCTGCAATATTCAGTTACATTTTGTTGCCACATGACATATGACAGCAGAGGGACAGTCTGACAAAATGACATCTGACATGGAAGTGCACCTGAAGAAAAAGTCTGCAACTGAATGTCTCCATGTGTAAAATGCACCCATTGACATTCATTCATGTTTGCTGAAAATTTATGGATACCAAGAAATGGATGTAAGCACACTGAGTCAGTGGGTGGTGAGTTTCAGCAGTAGAGGCAGTGACCTGAAAGATAACCCATGTTTGGGATGAAATGGCAAATATTTATGAGTGCAGCATGCAGGTTCTTACTCATCAGTGCTGAAAATGTATAACTAATGGTGGTGACTACGTTGAAAAACAGTGTTTTGTAGGTGAGAATTTTCTCTATAAATAGTGTTATTGTACTCTTTGTGTCTCTTGAAGTTTCCATGGAAATAAATAGGAGGCATTAATTTCAGAGCGACCTACATATTTATTAATAATGTTTTTAACATCAAAGATACCACAAAAGTATCATCACTGTTGATAAAAAGAAAGTTCATGATGAAGAAAGTTCATTCACATGGAAAACAGATTTAACATAAGATTGCAGCTTTTTTGTGTGAAAGAAATATGTTTTTACCCTAGAAAAGTGTAATTTTCCTAATTGCTAGCACAGTGATTGAGATTAGCAAAAGTACTCTTATTGCTTAGCTATCCTTGTGGATAGAAGCTGTCATTCAGAGTTGTGTTACAAATACCTTTTCAAAGCAAAAAGAACAAGATAACATTACTGACTTACAATTTACATAAGGAGAACAAGATAACATTATTGGCTTACATTTTACATGAGGAGATAAATAAGCTAAATAAATGGTTCAGACTTTATTCTCTGCTAGATAATAATGTTCACTCAGTGTATTTTCTAAAACATGAGGTTTAATAAATAAACAAATAAATAAATACTTTCATTTTTAAAACAAAAAGAAAAGATAAATTTACAAGAGAAAGCACACAAACACTTTGTATAAAAATTACTTTTGCTTTTAAGAAGAAATCCGACTGGATATTCACAGGGAACTGTAAGTCTAGAGCTATCTGCAAACTAGAATTTCTTCTGGAACTAAGGAATTTATGTCTAATGGTATGAGGAAACACTTTTCACAAAGGAAGTATAATGCTATGTTGAATAATAGTAATGTTCGACAGGAAAAACTGACGCACTAATTCCTCTTTTTAATTATTCTGTTGCTCAAGGTTATAATATCATAAGAAACAATTATCATATTACCTCTGTACTATAAAACGAATTTCCTATTTCAACATTGATGTGAACATACTTAACGGATTGAAAGGGATGGAGGAAATATGTTCATAATTTCTCTTAATAGATTGAGTTTAGGGAAAGCCCACCTTTGATAAGGAATAATAAAGATTGAAATGAAAGCACATTGAAGACTTTAAGTGCAAACCTATGATGTGATTAACACAATACAACTGTGTTGAAGAGATCAGTCATAGTTTACATAACTCATATTAAGTATTTCAGAGTCAATTGATATATTAGTTTTTGTTTTTACATTACTTAATACTCTTCCTCTGGTATCTTTCCCTAAACCCCAAAAAAACTGAATTGATTAGCACACTCTGACTCTTTATTATGCAGAGAAGCACACTCTGACTCCTTTCTTCTGCAGAGAAGAAAAAGATAAATTTTACTTATCAGAAAAGATAAATAAATAAAAAGGTTGAGGAACCTCAAGAGAGCATTTATCACAGTAAGATTGTATAGAATTTAGTCATTCCAAGGAAATCACAATTAAATAGAATGGATGTTTAACAAAATTATGAACTTTTGGAGAGTACACAGGAAGAGCATTATCATGCTTACCAACTGACAGCTGTTTGGTGCTTATGTGCCTGGAGGAATCCAGATCCCTGGTTAAACCAAGGATGTTCCTTATAGAGTAAATAGGGAGAGTTAAGTACACTTCAGATAGGAATTAAAAATGAAAAAAAATAAAAATAAAAATAAAAAAAAAAAATAAAGCATCAAATTGGAATCAAGTGTAAAGGCTGAAAATTTTTTGTTGTTTTCTTTTTTGCGATGAACAACAGGTTGCCTTCCAGATGTATGGAGGTTTGATCAGGAAAGCCAAGGCACAAATTGAAATGAACTTGGTAAGGGATGTGAAAAAAATAACAAGGGATCGAGTCCCGTTATCTTTGACATCTTTATCATTGACTTGCATAGTAAGATTGAGTGCACACTCAGCAAGTTAGCAGACAACACTAAGCTGAGTAGTAGAGTTCATACCACAGAAGGAAGGAATTCCACATAAGGGCACATGAATGAACTTGAAAAGTGGGATCTCATCAACCTAAATGAGCTTCAAAGAGGAGAAAGACTGAATTTTTACACGCAGAGATAGTGATAGGACAAGGGAGAATGGTTTTAAACTAAGCAAGGAGATTTAAATTAGATGTTAGAAAGAAATTGAGAAAACTCAAAGGGTAGTGAGGTGGTGAGTCTCTGACACAGGCTGCCAAGAGAAGTTGTGGTACCCCATCCCTGGAGGTGCTCAAGATGGATAGTTGGATGGGGCCCTGGACAACCTGATCTGGCGGTTAAAAACCTTCCAGTCTCTTCCAACCCAAGTCATTCTATAATTCTACAATTCTGTGATTCATTGCATCTCTGGGCAACACTTTCCAGTGTCTCACCACATTAAGAGTTTCTTCCTTATTTCTAATCTAAATCTACTTTCCTTTAGTAAAAAGTATTATCCCTTGTCCTGTCACTACACACTCTGGTAAACAATGCCTCCTCAGCTCTCCTGTAAGCTCTTTTATGCACTGGTAAGTCACAGCGAGGCCTCCCTGAAGTATCCTCTTCCTCAGGCTCAACAGTCCCAACCGTCTCATCCTGCCCTCATAAGGAGAGGTACTCCAGCTTGTCAGCCATCTTCATGACCCTCCTCCAAACACGCTCTAAAAAGTCCATGTCTTATTTGCACAGGGAGGGGCCAGAGCTGAATGCAGTACTGCAAGTGGAGTCTCAAAAGAGCAGACTAGACTAGGACAATCACTTCTCTCTATTTGTTTATCATTGTTTTCATGCTAATATCTTGATGAAATTTTCCTTTTTCCTTTACGTTTCAGAAATATATTTCAGGAAACTTTCCAACGGAAATAACCAAAACAGAAAATTGCAAAAAATTACTCACTGTTCAACTTCATTTTTAATTTTCCAAGTTAATAATTCTGGAATTTTTAAGTAATCTCTATTTTAAAATTAAGGTTAAGCAATTTCAGTTGAGCCGAGACCATATCCTTCAGCAAATAAGCTACTCTCCTGAAATATTTTACTCAACTCTATGCCAGCTGCACCCTCTCAAAGATTCAAGCAGGTCCTTGTTTTCTGTTACTGAAGTAAAAAAGGGTAAAACAAAAGAAAAGGGATGGCAGATATTTATTTTTTTCTCTGTGTATAATTGATAGTTATCAAAAATATTCTCTTAATAAGCCTGGAAAAGCAATGAGGTTAATCAGGTGCCTGCTGAAATCTCCTGTTATTTTACTCATGATTTGTTTCCTCACTCTCACAGATATCACTGCTGCTGCAATGACCACCATCTGTAGTGACATTCATGCCAGACACTGAAGAATAAGTATTGGCATGACATGAACTAATAATAGGAGAAATTGTAGTTTCAAGAAGCAACAGTGAAAAGTAACTGCAAAAACAGCACTTGTGTGCAACTTCTACTTGTGAAAAGAAGGCTTAATCCTAAAAAAATTCCTTTGCCTTTATGTTTAATTTATCTTAGTTTTGATTTAGTGATTTATTAACATTTTTTAATAGCAATTAGTAGGAACAGTTAGTAGAAAAATACAGGGCTGCACTCTTCATCTGAATGCAGTCTAACCCACACATCTTCTGAATGTTTTCATTCTAAACAGCTGGTGCTATTTAGTCTGACAAATGAAACACTTCAGACAGTTTCTCAATTCTTGTAATTAAAAACAAGAAACAGAAAGGTAAATAAAGTAATCATGGGATCAATAAAGTATTATTATATTAATGAAGATCTCAAAAGCCCTAATTGTAAAGTGCCAGGTTTCAAAGTGCATGAAGTCTTAGCAAGCACACAATGGTCTCTGATGGAGCTCTTGAACAAATACAGCTGGACATTCAGCTCTTTCTCTCTGAAAATAACAAAAATGATTAATGATGAATTGTCATAAATGAATATGCTGCAGTAAGGTGGGATGCTTGGGAAGGCAGGCAGGTACTATGACTGAAAGGGAATACAGAGGTTAAAAACTGTTATTAACATAGGAATAAGTAGCTCAAGTGACAGGAAATATCAATGACCAAAGCACTCTAGATGAGGTGTATGGAATCAATGCCTGTGACTGGAGGCAGAAAGCTTGAGACGCCTTCGGTCAGATGATACCATCCTGGAGAAAGAAAGCATTACAAAGTGAGAGATGCTCTCCTATTGTTAGATGCAATAAATGAGTACCTCAGTGAAATAATCAAGGGCTTTGATTGACAGCAGGATAAGAAAACAGAATACAGTACACAGTCCAGTGCTGTATTATGGCTGTGGAACTATTTCAGAGTATTCTCTTCCGTGGATCTTGTACTGCTGGGTATGCCACTAATTTGGGATCCACATTTTTCTCCCCAATGAATGTTTGTGCATTAGTTATGATCAGCGGATAGTTTTCTGTCATCTATTAAAGTTCTGGAAGAAATTGTCTTATTGTGTCAACCCATCTGTATTCTCTGGGCATTAGTTCTTAAGTGTTGAAAACTTAATTCTCTGATCATAATGAGATCTATGCATCTGGCAATCTTTAAAGGGCATGGCTTGAAACTGATTGCCAATGCATTTACTTTGTGAGGGTCAATAATTAGATGGTGTGTTGCAAAATTTCCTTGACAACTTAGAGATTTATAAGAGCTGTGAAGCATTTGGTTTACTGATATCTATGACCTTTAGACAAACTAATGATGGGACTGTAATTTTACAAGAAGTCCATAATGGTAAATGCATTCTGCAGTATGTGATAAATATTGAATAATTTTCTTTTATGGATTAGTATTTCCTTTTAATTTCTTCAGTAACAGTCTAATGAGGTCAGGTTCTTTAACAACTACATTAATAACTCTTTCAAGATTTTGCAAGATCATTAAGAGTTGTGGCAGAAATGTATTGTGAAATAAGCTAATAGAAATTCTATTTTAACTGTTGTCAGAATGTCTGGAATTAACTTCTAAGTTTTCAGTTTGTTGGTTTGAAATACAAATGCTCATCATAGAAATTATTTTTTTCAAAGCAGAAAGGCTATCCAGTGTTGCTATGCTTATGCATTACAGAACAGAAGCAGGACTTGCAAACAACTTTGTGGAATTTAAAAAAAAAAAAAAAAGGTGAAGCAAAAGGGTAGGAGTAAAGGTTCCCTGATACAAGAAACAGTAGCAAATAAGCAGATCATTTAAATGGAATCAGTCATCAGAAACAGAAAGCTTAATAGGGAGAGAAAGAGGTGCACTGAAAGGTCTGAAACTCTGATAAATGACAGGATGACATGAAAGATGACAGAGCAAAGCTACCTGAGGAATGGCTGCTGATTATCGTTGGATTGTGCAGATGCTTCAAAATAAAATTCTACAGATGAGAGAGAACCTCCTAATAAATGTACATTCTGAGAAGGAGTAAAACTGTAAAAAAAAAGCAAAAAAAACCAAACCCAAAAACCTAAAAAACAAGCAAACAAACAAAGACACAGGTGTGCCTTTGATGATGCGTCAGCGGAGAGATTAATAAATATGAAGTGCAGTTTAATTGCTCATTCACTGTCTGCAATACTGCTGTGTTTTAACCTGGTCGACAGCTCTGAAGCCAATAATGTTTGCTCAGTCTCTACCCAGAAGGGGCTGTTGAAAAGAACTGGAAAAAAGGTAAAATTTGTGGTTCGACATAAAAAAAGTTTAATAGGAAAGTAAATTGAGGGAAAAACAAACAAAACAAAACAAAACAAAAGATGCATGACACAATTGCTTAGCATCAGCCAACCAATGCCTAGACAGTCCCCAAGCAGATGCAGCAGCCTCCTTGGCCAGCTTACCGCAGTTTTACTGTTGAGCATGACCCCACAGGGTGTGGGATATCCCTCTGGCCAGTTTGGGTCAGCTGTACTGGTTATTTCCCCTCCCATCTCTTTCTGCAAACCGAGCCCTCACTGGCAGGGCAATGTGAGAAACAGAAATGTCTTTGGCTCATTGCAGCACTGCACAGCAACAACTAAAACACTGGTCTGTTATCACTACTATTCTCACACCAAATCCAAGAAAATTGACTCTGTGTCTGACACAATTATTTATATGTGTCTTCAAGTCATGATACTGCTAGTTTGGAATCAGAACTTTGAACCAAGAAATGCCATCTACTAGACGTTCTGATCCCTTCTAACAGAAAAAAAAATTGCTCTTACACATTGTCAGAGAAAAAGGATATTGCTCTTGCTTTCCTGACAATATCTTAAATTCTTTCAGCTTCATCATTCAAAGGAACTGTTGCTAACTGCATTTTCTGCTGGAAACTGTCATATAAATGTTATTGAGTCACTAACATCTTCTGCTGTCTTGCTCGATGTGGCAGTAATACTTGTAAAAAAGGGTGTTTGAATAACTTTTATTTCCTTGAGTGTGATGTGAGATTTATAAAGCTATTTATCAGATGTGTGATCATTGACTGAAAATGCCATTGCATCACTTGAAACAATATTCTTGCACATTTTGGGTGACTCTCTGAAATGCAATGAAATAAATAGCTGTCATCAAATTTCTGCAAATAATTTAATTGAATTTTTAACAACAATGGATTTTGTACAAATTCTTCCCTCTATTGCATAACTGAAGGGACAATTACTTTGTCTTTTTATTATTAAAGTAGACTAGGACATTTGAGTTTTAGAAAAATGTTCTTCAATGAGTGAGAATTTCACATAAAATTCAGAAAAATAAATGTCAAAGATTTTGCTATTAATGTATCACCTATAGCAGTAAGCTGGGATTCCTCTGCTTTTTAAACCCCAAATGCATAGCAGTTCGTGAATTTGTATTGAAATGGTTAAGAATGCTCATAACTGTATATATTTCTGCATCTGATGATCAGCTTATCATCCAAGTTTCATAGTTCCATTTTCTTTCCCCAGGAGTCCTCCACCAGTGCATACATCCATTTAATAATTATTTTATTTTATATAATGATAGTAATTAATTACATAAACATAAAGATAATGTTGAATAGAAATGGACAAGAAAAAGGAGAAAATATTATTGCTGACATGGAGAATAGAGGTAACACATATGAAGACAGCAGGAACATGTGAAATTCAGTTATGTGTTAATCTGTTGTGGTTTAACCTGGCAGACAACTAAATACCATGCAGCCTTTAACTCAATCCCCCCTATCTCAGTGGGATGAGGGAAAAAATCAGAAAAAAATAGTAAAACTTGCAGGTTGAGATAAAAACTATTTACTAGGACCGAAACGGAAGAGAAAAATGACACACACACACATACACATATATATAATATGTGTATATGTATATATACAAAACAAGTGTTGCAGAAATCAATTGCTCACCACTTGCTGACCAATGCCCAGCCAGTTCCTGGGCAAACCCACCCTAGACAACTTCCCTTAGTTTTATCATTTTTCCACATGACATCATATAGAATGGAATATCCCTTTGGTCAGTTTGGTCAGCTGTACTGGTTCTGACCCACCCCTAACTCCCTCACTGGCAGGATAGTATGGGAAAATGAAATATTGAAACATCCTCTGGTTTGTACTGAACTGCTCAGCAACAACTGAAACATCGTTTTTCTCCTAAAGCCAAATATAGTATCATACCAGACACCTAGAAAAACATCAGCTGTCCCAGCTGAAACCAGAACACTGACACAACAGATCAGAAATATTTTGCCAAGTTTTTAACTTTTTTCTGGCAATAAAAATGCATTACTCAGATAATTAAGACATTATAAACAGTGCACTGAATTGGTCAATGTACAAGAGCACTTGAATTCTGCATTAAGTTGGAACTAGAAGCAAAATGTTTGCACTTGTCTACCAATTCTTACAATGGGTGTGAACCTGCACTTCAAGTGCTGTTTCATTCCTATTGTGAAATTTTTTCAGACTCACTCCAGGTAACCAAGGACTGAATACATTAACTTTATCACTACAGTTAGGAAGAAGTAAATTTCTCTGAGAATGTGACTCACAACTCAGTAAGGACAGTGGAAACAACCCTTTTGATATTAAAACTTTTCAGGTTTATCTATCTGATAGTTGTGTATGTGTGTCAGTGTAATATAGCAAAATTCAGAATGACACTAAATTACTGAATATGTCATACTCATGGAAAAAATGAGTCATGTATGTTCTGTGGTCATTATTACTGATGAGGGTACGGAGGACAAATGATGCTGCCTCTTGAGTTCACATCCTCTAGGCTCATCTTGACTGGTATTGCTTTTTGTAGTTTTTATGTGCTCTTAAAAAGAAAGGCACATGGCCATGCTGAGCTGTATCACGTTGCAGTTGCTTCACATCTGTTCTTGTATGTCCTTAATTGTCATCATCACTCTGGTCATTGATGATTATTCCCAGTCTCTTTACTCTTGCTCATGTATCTTGAACAGGATCACAGACTTACAGAATTGCAGAGGTTGGAAGGGGCCTTGAAGGACCATGGAACCCAACCACCCCTGCTAAAGCAGATACTCTACAATAGGTAGCACAGGTAGGCGTCCAGACAGGTCTTGAATATCTCCAGGGAAGGAGACTCCACAACCTCTCTGAGTGATCTGTTCCAGTGCTCTGTCACCCTTACTGTACAGTTCTTCTGCATGTTAGTACGGAACTTCCAGTGTACAAGTTTTAGCCCATTTCCCCTTGTCCTATCAATGCACACTGCTGAGAACAGCCTGTCCTCATCTGTCTGTTTCCACCTCTCTTTAGATATTTAAAAGCATTAATCTGATCCTCCCTCAGTCTTTCCCCCCCCAAAAAAAATCCATATTTGTACCTCTTTCATTTCTTCCCTGCTATGATTTATTATCTGGTGTTTCTATGCACCCACTGTATCTTCCATACTCCATACAAACTTGTCTACTGACTGCATCAGGGTCCCTCTGGGGTGACACCTCTTTGTTCTGCTGTATCAATTACATTGTTCACCTTGGTGTCATAAGCAAACTTGATGAGGGTGCACTGAATCTCATCATCTATGTCAATGATAAAGTTGTAAAAAGGGTACTGGACCCAAGACAGACACACTCATAATTATCCTCCACCTGGGTATAAAGCCATTGACCACAGTCCTCTGGCTATGACTTTCCAATCAATTCCTTATCCAACATATAGTCTACCCTTCAAATCAACCTCTTTCCAAGAGATAAGAATGTGGTGGGAGACTATGTTAAAGGCCATGCAGAAGTCCAGGTATCATCATTAGCTTTCCTTTGTCTACCAGTGCCATCACTCTATCAGAGAACACCACCAGATTGGTCTGGCACAACCTTTCCTTGAGGAAGCTGTGTTGGGACTCAGCCCTCATGTGTCTTAAAAAGTCTTCCAGGAAGATCTGTTCCATTACCTTCTGAGACACAGAGGTGAAGTTCACTGATCTGTAGTTTCCTGGGTCCTTCCTTCATTTCTTATAAATGGGAGTGATGTTTCCCTTTTCCCAGCCCCTTGGGACTTCACCTGACAGCCACAACTTCTCAAATACGATGGAGCGTGACTCAGCAACTGCAACAGTCTGCTCTCTTAGGAGCTGAGACACATCTGGCCCCATAGACCTGTATACATTCAGTCTCATGATAATGTCTTAGACTTGATCTGCCCTTACAATGTGGGAAAGGTTCCCACCAAATTACTCAAGGATGTGGAAAATATGAGAATCCTGGCTGCCAGTGAAGAATGAGGCCGAGAACTCACTGAGTACTTCAGCCTTCTCCATATTGGTTGTAGCCATTATCCTTTCTCACTTAACAAAGGAGGTAAGCTCTCTTTGGCCTGTCCCTTCTGGCGAATGAACATATAGAACTCCTTCTTGGGTTTTTTTTTAACACCTCTCTCCAAATTCAGTTCTATCTGTGTCTTGGCTTTCCTAATCCCATCTCTGCATGTCTGGACAGCACCCCTGTATTCTTCCCAGGTGATGTGCCCTTCTTTCCACTGTCTGTACTTGCCCTTCTTTTCTCTGTTTGATCAGCAAGTGCCTTCCATGTAGCTTCCTGCCTCCTCTGCCTTCTTTCTTATTCTGAGGGTTGGAGAGCTCTTGTGCTTTCAGAAAGGCATCATCATGAAAGAGTAGTCAGCTTTGTTCCACTCCTTTGTTGCTGAAGACAGCTTTGCAATAATTTCTTGAACAACCTGAAGTTTGCTTTCCTGAAATTCAGGGTCCTGACTCTCTTCTTTGTCAAATCTGCATTGCTCAAGATCACAAGCTTGACCAAAGAATGATTACTGCAGACCACACTGTTTCTGATCTGAATTTCTTTTACAATCTCTTCCACACTGATTGACACCTGGTCCAGCAACACTTTGCCCCTGGTGAGTCTGTCCAATACCTGAACCAGAAAGTTGTCACTGGACTCCCAGAGTCTCACAGATAGCTTGAAGCTGTCCATGTTGGTTTCCCAGCAGATATCCTGGGTGGTTGAAATCCTCCAACAATATAAGAGCCTTTGCTCTCAACTTGACCCCTGTTGCACCTGAAGCAAGAAGGCCTCATCAATAAGCTTCCCTTGATTATATGGCCTGTAGTAGGCCCTGAACACCAGGTGTCCTTTATTGGTCTCATCTCTAATCTTAACTCACAAGTTTTCAACCTGTTCCTCTCTGTTTTTCAGAGATAGCTCCTAGTAGTCTGTCCACATTTTAGCATAGAGAGCAACTCCAACACCCCTCCTATCTTGCCTATCCCTTCTAAAAATTATATTTTCCTCCAGGGAAGGCCTTAAATATAAAAAGTTACTTGGCCTTTAAATAGAAAAAAGATGTTCCCTTGCTTCACTGTATGCACGTGAGCTTAAAAGAAATATATATTCCCTTCAATTTATCCTTAGCATTTTTTTCCTTTGGATTGTGTAAGTGGCAGATTCTTACTGTGTAGCCAAGTCAGGCACAAACAGAACAGAAATCCTAGACCATAGAAATTTACAAATACAAGTAATAGAAATATAAATGATACAAATATGTATTAAATAGGAGAATTGTGGAGGTTTCAATTTTCCTATAGACTTTCGAAACATCCATGAGAAAGTTATTATACTCTTCAGCATTTATGGTGGATTCACCTAAGAATCATTACATCCATTCTGAAATTTAAATGAATATTTCCATAAAGAATTTTAGCTGAAAGCAGTCTTTTGTTAATGCCAGATATCAGCCTAATGAGTGTACATAATAACTCCTAAGGTTTGATTTTTAGTTGTTAAAAACCTTTGAATTAAATGGAAGAAAAAAATCATAGTGAATAGTCACTTGTATTTCCCCAAAGCTCTTGTAGAGATCACCATGAAAATGAAAGATTTAATCTAATGTCTGGAAGAATTTATTTCTCCTTAGCAGATTATATAATGGCAAATGCTCACATTTTTATGTAAAATCAAACTATACCTGAAATGTCTTTATTGGACTTCAATGCCTTATAATGATTTTTTTTGGCAAGTCACTAATTCCACGGTTAACATAATTCAAGGAGGAAAAAGGATTGCAGTCCTTTGTTTGAAATCTCAATAACTTTTAACAATTATGATAAGTGAATTGGTATTACAATTTTATATTGACAGATGATCAAACTGAAATACTACCAGAATAAATTAGAAAAGTCTTATAAATTGTTTAATTTGTTCACTGACTTCTACTTTAATATTAAGGAAAATCTGCCATCTATTCTAAAGTAAAGGGTTGAAGGCTTGTACAGAAAAGATAGAAAGTACCCATTTAATGTGCTGGAATATATAGTGAAATGGAATTACTGACTCTCCACTAAAGTCTAACTGTTTTGTCAGAAATACAATAAGTGAAATACAAGCAATAGTAGTAATGTCATTAATTTTATTATTTTTACTTACCCTAAAAACAACTTTTACCTATGTAAGTAATTACTATTAACAGAACATTAAACATATGGTATTTTGGAGTAAAATCAGATCAAATACATATTTCAGTAGTTACAATTGAAAAACTCCTTAGAGTTCAACAATTTCTACCACTTATTAAGTTATAAGGCAAGTTTCAGGAAGCAGAGCTACTAAATCTGGTTTTCAAATTAGGTTAGTCTGATAGAGTTTTGCTTTCACAAAGGAAGCAGGGTCTGTATATTAGGTCATGTTTCTGTATTTTTCATAAGGGACAGATGAATAACTTGAGTTTAGAAAAGCAGATAATGATTCAAAACAGAAGATGAAGCACAATAAAGCCTTTTGTTTTTAAAAAATGTGACTAATATTTTTCTATACATTGATATCAAAAGTTTTCTTTTTATTATTTTAAAAATTCTTCTAGAAATGAAGAATTCTGAGATCCTGACAAATACTGCATACACTGTCATGTATACAACGTTTATGAAATAGTTCAAGAACTAAAAGAACAAATTACCTTCTTGTGAGATATTTAACTTGTCAGTTAGATAGTAAAAATTCAAGAAAACTTAAAATACTAAATATTTTAGCTATGAGATACTTCTTGCAAGTTGGAAAACTTTATGATCAATGGCAAAAATATTCTGAAAATATTAGATTTCTCATTTTATGAATGCCATAGTCTATAAAATCAAGGTGGGAGAAATGAAGTCTCTTTCCAAAATCTATGCAGAAATCAAAATGTTAAGTAAGAAAGAGCAGAAAAATTTTAGGACTCTCTTAAACATGTTTGCTGCAATGGCAGACATCTATGTAGACTCAAATTCAAGTTTTCTATTGCTCATTTAATAACTTAGAGGTCAATCTTTGTCTGAGAAGGATGCAAAAACATATGAAAGTGTGAAGGTTTGAAGCATGTGAAACATAAGCATAACATCACTATTTATTCTTCCCAGTCTCCAAACAATTCTCCAAAAGTTTTTAATGGAGTGAAAAGTAGATGAACTTTCTGATGAGTACTGTACAAAATATGGACAATGTTCAAAAGTTTTTAGTGTAACAAAACTTATTTGAAATAATAGTGTAGAAGGGTTGTATCCAACTCTGTAAATTTTTTCTTGGACTGCAGTGAGCAAGATTATTCTTTATAAACTCAAAGGCAGGTTAATAAACTTCCTAATATGACTGTTAGCAAAAAATATTTTATTTCCAGCTCATTAAATTTTAAGCAAATATGCAATTAAGTAAAGAATAATGAAAAAAAGATATTCAAATAAAAAACTAAAACCTGTCAATTCATTGCTGAAAAATTAACGTGCGAGCTGTTTGTCACGGTGTTATCATTGACAGAGACACAAGGGGGGAAAAAAAAAAAAAAAGGAGACAGGGAATGAAAAAAAAAACAAACCTGCACTATCAGTGGCCATGCGGCCGCCCCAACAGAGCCGTGCGCTCCTGGGGAGGGGGTGTGGAGGGGGAAGGGGATGGGTACGCAGGCAACAGATAGGTCTAAAAATAAAAAGAACGGCAACGATTTGAGGAGGAACGGTAATTTTACTAAATCTAACAAAATCGAACAACTGGGAGAGACAAAAGTATTCAAAATCTGAGAAATCTTAGGTAGTAAAACTTCAGGTTCGGAAGTACACGTGCTTTACTGCCGCGGCAGGGCGACAGGGGGCGCCGACATCGAGAGAGGCTGGTCCGGAGTTTCACCCCTATGCCACTCCACGTCNAAAGGAAAGGAAAGGAAAGGAAAGGAAAGGAAAGGAAAGGAAAGGAAAAAGTAGTTGACTGGGATGTATCTTATATACAGTATGTATCCAACAATAATTACTTTACAAATTTGGTTGGATATACTCTATTAGAAAATCTGTCAGGATGTTGTCCTCATAAAGCACAAGGAACACATGAGAGTTCTAATCTAACCTTTAAGTTGCATACCTTATTTTGTACTTTTTGCATGGATTACAAGGGCAGGACTGAGAAAATAACCGGTTTCCCTGTAGATGTTGCTTACCTATAGTGAACTCTGTGAGCACAGTCATCCTGGAGATCAAAAGAGACCCATAAGGTGAATTTTTAAAAAGTCTTATACAAATTAAAGCCATCACATTCAAAACCAAAGAGTATTCTGTTCCTCAATTAGTTAAGATCAAATCTTTCTGAATGTCACCTACAGTTAATAATGTTTTAAGTTTTGCATCAAAAGAGATCCTAGTGGCACTATTTTTTGAAGGGATCAAATCTGCAGCTGGTCAGAGAATATTATCTCCTGGATAGGAATCACTGTGTCACTTGCTCACTTCATATCGTTGGCAGCATTTGACCCATGACTCTTCAGTAGTATGCTCTATTTTCAGATGTGATGAGTCGNGTAATTTTACTAAATCTAACAAAATCGAACAACTGGGAGAGACAAAAGTATTCAAAATCTGAGAAATCTTAGGTAGTAAAACTTCAGGTTCGGAAGTACACGTGCTTTACTGCCGCGGCAGGGCGACAGGGGGCGCCGACATCGAGAGAGGCTGGTCCGGAGTTTCACCCCTATGCCACTCCACGTCAGAGCATTAACTCTTTAATTCCCAACATGATGTTCTGATGTGAAATACGTGCATCAAGACCACAAAACCACAACAGTGTTGTAAGCGCAGAATTCTTTGGTCTGCGGACTCTCGATGATCATTTTAGCTACTAAGAATTAGACAACATTGTCATTAATGCACATTTTTTTCCTTTATCTGTCTTCTTTCTTGCTTTAAAAAAAAAAAATGCAAGAAAGAAAAAAGGGAAAGAGAGAGAGAAAGAGAGATAAAGAGGAGAAAATAAAAATAAAATAAAATAAAATAAAATAAAATAAAATAAAATAAAATAAAATAAAAT
>VXAB01002505.1:76398-92384 GCA_013399175.1 Odontophorus gujanensis | reverse complement strand
TTCTCTCTTTTTTCTCTCTTTTTTCTCTTTTCTCTCTTTTATTGTTTCTTTTTTTCTCTTTTCTCTCTTTTTTCTCTTTTTGTCTCTTTTCTCTCTTTTTTTCTCTTTTCTTTTTTTCTTTTTTCTTTTTTTTCTTTTTTCTTTTTTCCATTTTCTTTTTTCTTTTTCTTTTTTTCTTTTTTCTTTTTTCTTTTTTTTTTTGTGTGTTTATGTGTGTGTGCATGTGTGTACGTGTGTGTGCGTGTGTGTGTATGAACTACAATGTCATATTTCTTCTTCCTTTCTTATTTACTGATTACAAAGAGGTGGACAGTACCAGGTCGTGACACTCCTTTGTCTTTTGCATTTATGTGCTTGTCCATAAACTGATTTAGAGCTCCCTACACTTTTTGTGATTTTCTAGACTGTATTTGCTTACTTTTTAATAAGGCTATTATATGCCTGCTTTTTACATGACCAGTGACGTACACAGATGATCAACCAACAATCTTCTTTTCCTACTGAGCAATGTTCTTTTTTTTATTATTTAGTTTGTTTGTTAGTTATTGTAAAGACAAAGAATCATAGAATGGCTTGGCGTGGAAGGGATCTTAGACATAATCTAGTTCCAAACCCACTACATCAGGTTGCCAGTGGCCCCATCCTAGTGTGTAGGTTGTTGCCAAATAATGGTCCAGAATTAAGATCCTAGCTAACAGCACTATTTTTATAATCTCTACACCTAAGGCACAGTTGGATTGCATATAAACTAGACTCAAATAAATGAGTTCAGAATAATGGTTCTAAAATACAATTAAATTTTTGAATGTTGTAATGGAGTTACTTACTTACCATGACTGTATTTGCTATACAAGCATTTTGTACATCACTGTACATGCCTGGCTGCTGTATTGACACTACATCTTTCCCAAATATTTAGTCTTTAATATCACTCAATTCTAAACCAGAATTTTTCAGTATAAATGCAACTATATTCCCAAGTGAGAAATCCTGTTGGAAATCAGTATAATTCTTATAACTACAAGTAAAAATTTCAAGAGGAAGTATTATTAATGGAGAGACTTGTGCTCCAACAAAACCCTGCTGTCGGATGTAACTCCAAGAGATTTTCATACAGTACAACAAAAGAAAAGCAGAGTCTTGTCTCAGAGTATTCATCAAGGAAATGCATTTATTCACATTCACAGTATTGAATGAATTTCTTCTGTTCTACTAATTTCCCAAGTGCTATCTAAGGAGATGAGATTAGCATAATATCAGTTAATACCCTCAAAACATTTCACAGATATATTTTTGAACTCTAATACAACTTATTTTTGAGATTTATCTGATTGGAGAATAGAATTTTTCAGCACTATAGTTCGTCTAAGCTCCCCTATCTATCAAGTCATTTCACAATCAAATAAAGAAATGCAGCAGGTTAGTAACTGTGACACTGGAGCCTTTATTACATTATTATTCTTGGGTATGTAGAGTTCTAAGAATTTTTAACTGTAACATTCCTATATTTTACTACTTGTATCTCAGATATCCAACAGTTTTTACAGAAATGAAAGGTGGAATGATTTGAAAGTCAATTTTCCCTGAAAAATAGGTATTGTCTAGTGAACAGAGCTGACCATCCAGACTCTGTCTTGTTTGTAATGCTGTTTTCTGCTGCCATCTGGGAAGTCCTCTGTTTCTCCAGCTCTTCAACTTGAGAAGGGCAGAAAGCCAAAGATAAGAAAAAGCCTTTCATAAGCATAGGTGGTAGGAAAGATCACTTTCACTTTCACTGTGTTTTTTTTTGTTTGTTTGTTTGTTGGTTGGTTGGTTTTTTTTATTTGTTTGTTTTAATATCACTGTATCCCTACAGAATCTTTTTTTTTTTCCTTAATTTTTGCATGCATCTCATTCTGCATATTTGCCTTGATATCAGAGGTAGATTTTTGTGTGAAGCCACAGTTTTCCCTTTTAAATCTTACACAGCTGCAGAAGTTTAATAGATGTTAAACAGGAACCTACTGAATGGATCAGAGTTAAGTCATATAGTTCCAAACGTGACCAGCCTGCCAACCTGCTGTATGAGTATTTCCCTTATTAACAAAAAAAGTGAACCTGCAGTTTTTCTATGTGCTTGGCCAGAAATGAGTTGTACTGCACATGGATCATAATTCAGATTGCAAATTTTTATTCTTAAATAGTTTTAACTATATTTTGATGAAATTCTATTTTATTTCTGATTTTTTTTTCCCAATGAAAAGAGATTAAAAAGGAAAAAATGTTTACTTTCTCAGGCTGGCACACCATATTTTTGATCTGACACATTCAATTGTACCAGTACTATGATGTTCTGCTATGTCAACAGAATAACAAAACATGACTGAAGTAACCAGACACAGAAATGAAATTAGCCACTGAATGTAACAAGATGTGGTTTTCTTAACAACAACAAAAAGAATAGAGGGGGTAAAGGCTGTATATTTTTGTAGTTATAATACTGCTTCCTATTTAAACATAAGTTTAAAAAAATGAGCATCATTTCTTCACTTCAAAAATATGCATATACTGGCATCATTTTACATGTCAATTAGCAATTTGTGACTTTATAATTAAGGATCTTATTGTACTTTACGAATACTAAACAATACTCCTCGATATAATTGCTTAGATATATGTGTATTTTATTTTACGTATGTGTATACATGCACACAAATACACACACTTAAAAAGACAAGGTACATAGGGACAGCATGTCTCTTTAGCACCAAGGCTACTCTGTTTTTCAGAACTAGCACTTTTTTCTAGTAAAATTTCAGTCATACCAATAATCTCTATCTTCATGTTATTCTGATTCCAAAGAGTCAACTTATTTTATTGAAAAGCATTATTTTCTGCTATATTGAAGAGAAAGTTTTCCAAATTTCAGTATAGCTCAAAGTGGTGGCCTGACTAGAAGATAGAGCAAGAAAATAGAAACCTAGATAAACTCCATATTTTCATAAGTCTTGATTAGCTCTATGAAGACCATATAAATTGTATATATTACATGAAAAAAGTGCTCTCTATAAACAGAGATCTTCAAATTCCATGTGAGAGCACTAGCTGATATTTGTGAGCTCAGGCCTTAGAATCCTGCTACCTTTTCTTCAATGCAGAATACAGGTGGAAGATATTTATGTACAATTAGAATACAAATACAATATGAACTTCACATGTCACATACTAAACTTTTGATAAAGAATAAATCTTTACAATTGTTTGAGTGTATTGACTAACCCAGAGAGTGATTAATTCTGATCTCTTGCACCTTGTCATAAAAAGGCATGAAAAACAATTAAACATCTGTCTCTCAAAAGTACTGGTAGAGATTATTAAGTAATTGAGTATCCAGTGGAGGAATATTGAATAATATTGGGGAAAAATAAAGAAGATGTGCTCAATATAGTATAAGGGCAAAATAGGGACTAGCTGAATAATGTCTCTGCATGTGTACAGTGACAGAAATGTCAAAAAATAATAATTTTTATTGATCCTGTCTTGAATTTCTTCTTGAAGCAGCACCACAGCCTGATCAGTATGTCGTGATCACGTGTGTTGTACAGAACAGTTTGGAAAAAGACAGAGATCTCAATACCGATCAGTGCTTGATGTTGTTTAATGTCTTTGCTGCTGGCCTCAATAATGTGGTGAACTGCATGGTTTTGAACTTGAGGAAAATGACAGAACGTTTTTAAACAGGAACATGTCAGAATAGAAGCATAGAATCATAGAGTCATAGAATCATTATGGTTGAAAAAGACTATGCAGATCATGTAGTTCAACTATTAACTCATCACCACCATCTCCACTAAATCAAGTGACACTACCCTTTTCATGAGCGCCTCCATGGATGGTGACTAAATCTCCACCCCTGGGCAGCCCGTTCCAATGCCTCTCCACTCTTTCTGATAATAAATTTATCCTAATATCCATTCTGAACCTCCTCTGTAGCAACTTGAAGTCATTCCCTCTTGTCCTATCACTGTTATCTGGGTGGAGAGACTGACCCCACCTCACCACAATCTTCTTTCAGTTGTAGAGAGTATGTACTGCATGTAAGAGAAAACCATTAAGGCAAAGAAGGTGATTATTTTCTCTATTGCATATCCAAAGTGTTATGCCCAGTTTGGGGCTGCCAAGTGCCAGGGCCACCAAGAGTTCAGGGTTCTGGTGCCCACGATGTAAAAGAGAGGTTAATGGAAGTGTATTTGTCAGCAAAAAAAGAAAAAAAAGAAAAAAAAGAGAAGACAAAAGGGAGTTGGTTACGAATATCTAGCAGGAGAGTATAGAGAAAATGAAGCTAGATTCTTCTTGGAGGTGTACATGAAATGTACTAGAGACAACAGACATGCATTACAACAATAGAAATTCCATCCTTAGAGATATTCAATGTCNAAAAAAAAAAAAAAGATGTGCACAATGTGAGAGTGTGAACATTGAAACAAATAGTTCAGAGGCTGAGAAATCTCCATCCTTAGAGATATTCAATGCCCAACTGTGATTTAAAACTAAACTAAACATAGTTTGGAGGTTGGCCGTGGTCTGAGTGGGATGTTCAGTGACCTTCAGGAATCCCTTACAAGCCAAGCTACAAAAAAAATCTATAATTTCCAGAAGTTTTGTTAGTAGACTCCATGAGGCCTTTTTGCCTTTTCTTAGTTTTCTTGTTCCTCACAAAACCTTGACTTTTTAATATAAACAGTATTTCTGATAATGTGGAAATTAAAATATTGAACCTGTGTTAAAAAATTCTCTATGTGTCTTTCATGGCTTGCATAATGGGAATTAATGAGACAAGAAAATCCTTCCTTCCTATGTTTACCTGCCTATGAGAACATAATGTCAATTGCATCTCTCTGAGCCGTAGTTACAATTATCCATGAAGAGAAGCAGGAAATAGAAACAGTATTGACCAAGTTTGTTCTGGATATTCGTTTCTTTTATCTGTTTCTTTGTAGCCTTTTCTTAGTCTAAAAGAATAGAGGCATGTTATCACTCGATTATTCCCATTTTAAAGACTAATTTTTCTAGGGATCTTTCAATTTTATTTTAGAACAGTTTTGCACCTGACAGGTTCAAAAAACAATTCCACAGGAGAAACCATTCCCTGGGTATTTTCTGTAATCTTTGGATGCTTATATGTCTGTAAACATACTTTATGAAAAGTAAGATATTCACAAATAGATTTTATTTCCTAATATAGATATTATCTGGTATAAAAAATGTGAAAGGTTCCATCTCCTTTGCTGAATTGAAGTGATAATGATTTTTTTTCCTTTTTTATAAGCCATCAGTCTTGAAAATGTTTTGGTAAATTAAACTCAGAAAGCATCATAACCAAATGTACAGTCAAATATCAATAGTTTATTTATTAAATTATAAGTTCTATTTAGTGATTAGTTTCACATATTCTGTTTTTAAACAACATCCATTTACCTATTAAAGCTTGAAAAATTGATATTAAATCTGGGGTCTTGAGTACTGATACTGGAATTACTTCTTTATTTGTGGGTGGTTTTTTTCATTGTTATTATTATTACTATATTTTTCTCCCCAGGACTTAAAGCATCCTCTACCTGCTCAAATGCTCTATGTTTCTGTGTTATGAATCAAGTGAAATTTCCCTATACTGACTTCAAATATTTTATGACCTAAATACTATTGGTCATAGTGAACAGGAAATGTAGGTTTTGGTAAGCTGGAAACTCCACTTTAATCATAGTGTTCTGGATATTCTACGATTTCTTCATACATTTTCCAGGCCATTAGCAATCCATGGATCATTATTTTCTCCTTATCCAAATTTCCAATTCACTTTCAAATTGTTGAGCTGAATACATATTTCAATTTGAGTCCTGGTATTCTATCAAAGTTAGATCAACAGAACTCCATCCTTCACTTTCTGTCTTATTTTTCTGTGCATTGTTGTGACCTAATAAATAATATATAATACTATGCAGTATAAAGTATAGCTTTCTCTCTATTGAACAATGTTTTTCTATTCTGGAGATGCAAATCTCTGAGCAAAGGAAACAATTTTTTAATATGAAAGCATCTAAAGATAGCTAATTGTTTTAAAAGGACAGGAACACATAATTTAAATTGAATATACCTCATAAATAAATTAATTAAAAAATTTTAGTGCGAAGAATTATATAAAAGAAATTTGTTTGGTCGTTTTGTCACTGAACTTTAATTAAAGTTGTTCTGGTGATTCACACCGAAGTGTTTACAACATAAATGTTTTGAGCATCCCATGTTAGGATTTTGTCACAGGCTCACCATGTGCAAAGTCTCCAGATTCTTTGTAACCAGATTCTATACTTTTATAGGTACTTTGAGTTCCAAATACTTTTTTTCATGCTGTTTAGTCCTGTTTTTATGATTTCTGTTGTCAGTTTTGTTATCAGTATTTCACATCATAACATCGTGAAACTCACTGGGAGTTTAATTAAAGATTTAATGCTACCATTCAGAGGACTGTTGATAGTTCCTGATGCCAGGTCTCAGAAGTGAAAACGGACCCAGAAGAAAAGAATGAAATACAGGTCCCAGAACATTTCATTAATCCATTTCTGTTTTCCATTCAGAGGGAAAGATAAAACTACCTGGGAGTCACAAGACTAGATCTCTTTCTGCTCATTTTTGCAGTGTGTGCTCCTTAGCTAACTTGTTTACATCATTAAAGTAAAACTTTCAGTTTGGGGCACTCTTATTTATTTGATTTATTAACTTTAATTCAAGTTATGTTGTATTATATTGTGCTATCTCGCATTCCACTATTGTGTTTAGTAAATTACTTTTATTCCTTAGCTTATTGCTGCTGTTTATTTTTAATTTTTTTAATGTTTATTTTTTTTATTTTTGGATATATCCCATCTCCCTGCCTTTTCCCCTTTCCCCAGGGCATGGGACTGTGGTCCCTTCATCCCCTGTCATGGAACAAGGCTGAATTGAACCGAATCATGACATATTGTTTATTTTTAAATCACTTCATATTGTCTTAATTTTGTTAAAATTCTTAATAAGTAACTAAAAGTTGTTTGATTGATAAACCTAATCCTAAACTCTTTATATGACTCAAAAAGTTAGTATGGAAAGAAAATGTACAGAATGATTATCAAAACAGTAAACATTTTGACTTTAGGAAATATGTAAAACCTGATTCTGATTTATGGATGTTTTTCATTTTTATTTTTATTTATTTGTCTTTTGATAGGCACACAAAATCAATAAAAGTACAAACTGAAAACAGTGTCCTCTTTAAAGTTTAAGCATTTTTGAGGCTCTCTGCGGAGAACTGGTTTTGAACTATCTTATCAACATAGTAAGCCACAAAGATAAAATCAAATATGTGCATATTCCGCATGTACATAAATTGTTACCATCTATAAGACACCTCACATTTCATTCTCTTGATGTTTCATGGACAATAATGCAGTCACCTATCACGTGTTATGCATCAAATAAGACATTCCAGAAATACTGTACGGATATTGGTACTGTGTAGTAGAAGAGGAAATGTATTGAGCTGTGAGATCCCTTTGAGATCCTGGTCTTATCATATAAGAGCCCTACCAAACCATTCATGATGAATAGACTGTGACCTAGAAATCTCCAACTCATGTGTCCTTGTTTATCATCCTTATAAGTAGTCAATTATTATGAAATGTGTGTCGCTGCAAGTCAAGTGCACATGTGAAAGTGAGTAAGAGAATATGAATTCATGCTGAGTTCACTTCCATGGAGAAACGGTGTTGCAGAGGGAAACGTGGCAGACAATCAGACTGTATTCCTGATGTGATTGTGATAGTTAGCTATTACTTAATTGGCTTCCTGTGGTGTATTTAATCAATCAATTTCTGTGAAGAAGCATAGCAATAATAGTTGTGGCATCATATACGGAGATTCAGTGCATTGTTTTTGAAAATACTATCATCAGGATAATAAGGTCTAGCCTGTATTTAGTATTTTGTTATAATAAGATATTCTGTGAAAAAGGTATGTTCTTTGCTGTGTTTATTTTTAAATGGTTTTTTATTGTCTTTTAGAGAAAACTAGAATATATATAAATATATAAAATAACATTTATAATATATATTATTTTAATATTTAAATAACCAAACCTAGACAAATGTTTTGTGCAAAGTCAGTAAGTATTACCAGACAAAGACTGTGTGGATAAAGGAAGATTTTAAAATAATTGGAATGATGATGGTTAAAATATTCTTCACATTAAAAGAAAATCTAAAAATCACTCTACCTCAATACCTGATTCTCTTACTTCAAAAAACATTTTGAATGCGTTTTGAATAGGTGGGGTAGTGGGTGATGTGGAATATATTCAAACACCATAGACATATTTATCTGTTTTAAATAGGACGTACATGTACTACTACTATTACTTCTATTGTTTTTCAACAAAATGCAGAACAAATTATTTAACATAGAATTATGAATTTGTCCTGTTGTTTTAGGTTAAAAATCAGAAGAAAATTAAAGTGAGTACTTCAGAAAAATTTGCTATCATTATTTTATTTATTCTCGGTAGCTTTGTAGCTGATTTGACAGTTTGATTTCATTTTGGTTTCCTCATGGAAAAGCTAATAGAAACAAGTTTTTAGTGTACTCTTTCTCCCTTAAACTCTAACTTCTTAGGCATCATTCAGGTTTTTTTAAACAAGATAATGAAAAAAACCTACCAGTCAGGCTCTTGTGTTGATGGATGACAGTGATTTAAGACCTGGTTCCAGTTCTTTACACAATTTATCATTGTTTATTCACATAAGCAATGACTTGGAGATCAGAAATAAGGTAAATTTCTGTCACAGACATCGTAACTCTCAAAACAATAGGTTTACACTCTAAAAAACAAAGTAACACCAGACAACTTCATCAGCAGTGGAAAAACATAGTTCATTTAAATACACTTGTTGGTGTAATGATTGAAGTCTCAGTGTATCAAAGCTAGTATTCTGTTTGCTTACAACAATGGCATTGATGTTATAATCCACTTTGTGTGGTAGTGTTTATACATAACAATCGTTCTGAGCAATGTATGTGAAATCCACTGATGATCTCTCACAACTAGCAGAAAAATACAAGTGTCCAAATTGTTATAATAGCCATAGGAAGAAAAAGATAACATTAGCAAGAGCTGGTCATATGCAGGACAATTCATTTTTTTTTAAATGATCTACTGTCTATTTTAAATGTCGACAAGTACTTCCCTTCAATTATCCTCATGCTTCATAAAGACGGACGTCTAGCTGTAGAATAATAAGGAGGTGATGAGCTGTGGTGTCCTATATAAGAAAGTGCACAATTTCAATTAAGTCCATGCGTATGTCAAATTCAACAGTCATAGCATCTGTTTGACGTTACCTATGTAGTAAGGGGGCTGAAACAAGAATTGATATTGAAAAGATTCTCCTTCCATTGTTAAGCAGCTGTTGACCATCCAATGAGCATCAAAAGTCTAGCATTGTGCCATGGTTCTAGATTTCTAGATATTTTGTTGAGGAAACAGGCAGATGTCATTGCAAGACTACTCTTGGTAATCAAGAAGAGCAAGAGGGAGGATCAGTTGGACCACCAGTCAGTCAGTCTCCCCTCAGTCCCATAGAAGGTGAAAGAACAGCTAATGCTGGTAGCCATTTTCAGACACGAAGAAAATTATCTGCAGTAATCAGCATGGATTCACCAAGAGGAATTCATTCCTTGACCACCTAATAAGCTTCTATAATTAAGTGACCAAGTTGATAGAAGAGCAGTAGATATTGTCTTCCTGGATTCCATTAAGACTCTGCTGCCCACAGGATCTTCATAAAGAAACTGTTGAAATATGAGAAGAATGAGCAGACAATGAGGTGAGTTGAAAACTGGCTGAACAGTCAGGCCCAGAGGGTAATGGTCAGAGGCACAAAGTTGGAGGCCAGTATACAACAGAACACACCAGATGAAAGCTGGGTGCTTTCCTGGTTAAGATATTCATTAGCAATTTGGGTGATGGAGTAGAGAGTACCTGTAATAAATTTATAGGTTACATGAAACTCAGTGGAATGGCAGATTTGGCAGAGGGATTTCAACAACCTGGAGATGTGGGCAGACAAGAATCTCATGAAGTTCTATGAGAGGTGACCAAGGGAGCAACAACCTCAGGCACCTGGATATATTGGAAGACTCTCAACCTGTGTCAATGGTTTACCAGGCTGGTTCGGCCTGGTTCCATGATGATTGGTGCGGGGGATCCACAGACCCACACCCCAGGAAAGGGGAAGGGGGAAAGGGAAAAGGGAGAGGGACCTAGGAACAAAACAGCGGCAACGATCTGACGAGGAAAGCTAATGTACTAAATAAGATATCAGAAAGCAAAATAACACAATATAATATAATATAATTGGAATTGAGGCTAATGAATCAAATAAAATGAGCGAGTGTCCAATAAGCCGAAGGCCTTACGCTAACGCGGAAGGGGAGACAACAGCGAGTACCCAGTGCTGAGTCGATCCCAAAGGAAAGAGAGTGTCCCGTGACTGAAGACAGTTTATATCTTTCACTCTGAGCGTCAACACGTAAAGATGCAAAGCATCACAAAGGCCTCTGGGGAATATAGTTCTTCTTCTATTCTGAGACAGGTATACCCAGAACTATTGATGATCCATGGAGCTGGAGCATTAACTCTTTAGCTCTAAATGTGCTACATGATGTTATGATGTGAAATACCAGTACCAAAAATCATAAAACCATGACAACCTGAAAGTGGTTTGAAAGAAAAAAACTGGGTGGTCCTGGTGGCCATCAAGTTGAGCATGAGCCAACAATGTGCCCCTAATGCTAACTGCACAAGAGAAAATATTGGCAGCAGGTGAAGTGAACTGATCCTTCCTCTCTACCCAGCCACACCTGGAGTCTTGTGTCCAGTTCCAAGCCCCTCAGTACAAGGGAGATGTGAACATACTGGAAAGAGCCCAACAGACTGCCACCAAGATGCTGAAGAGCCTGAAGCATCTCTCCTGTGAGGAGAGTCTGAAAGAGCTGGGACTGTTCAGCCTGGAGAACAAGAGGCTCAGGAAGATCTCATCAGTGCCTGTAAATACCTGAAGTGAGGGTGGAAAAACAGTGGAGACAAGTTTTTGTCAGTGTTGTCCAGTGCAATGTCACTGAGCTCAAATTGGAACTCATGATGTTCTGCCTGAGCATCAGGAAGCACTTCTGTGATGTACAGAAATTGGAGAACTGATATAGGTTACTGAGAGAGATTGTGAAGCCTCCCGCCTCCAAAAGCCACCTGGACATGGTCCTGAGCACTTCGATCTGGTGTCCCTGACGAAACAGAAGTCGGAGCAGGTCACATCTGGAGATCTTTTCCACCCATAATCTTTAAGTGATCCTTTGGTTCCGTAACGTGCTTAAACACATAGTTTCATCCAAGTTGGTCACTCTTTATGGTGGCTTCAAAGTCTTGGTAGGCTTTGTTTTTTTTTCTACTTAATTTTTTTTTTTTCCTCCCCAAGTTACATTAAAATATATGGGCATTTAAGATGTTTTACAATTACGTATAGATATTACTAATAAAACCATGCATTCAGTTAGTGTCACAACATTATTCTTTTCCCACTACAATTGAAAGAAATGGCAACTTTAAGTGCCTAAATTATATGCCTGCATTGGAAGTCAGTCAGTCACCTCACACAATCAATGGTGAGAAGCAAGGCTCATCTGATGAGATGAAATTACTTTTTTGAGATGAATATATCAGCCTAAGTCACATAGAGGAATGCACTTTTATATATAAATCTAGTTAAAATGCTTCATTCACTGTAAATTATACAAGGAGCACAGGCTGATATTACGGTACTTAAAATATCTGTTATACCTATCAGACTCTCCTACTTTTCTTTCCACTGCCCCCAGATTAAATGCACATAGATAATAGAAAGGATAACTTATTCTGCACAAGTATACTTTTGTATGCTTTTCAATTATGTTCCTTCTTTTCTTGTGGAGTTTTATTTGTGTAGGTCTAATCTCTTCTGATAGCTGTTGTGATACATTTTGTTTCATCACTGGTTGTTTTTCTCAGTTTCATGTTGTTTTCCTTCTTACAGCATCCTTCCTTTCTTTTCCCTGGGCACTCTTCCATTCCTTTCTCTAGGGTTACCATAGAAATATGCAGTCACAAAATTCAGCAAAGAATCTCAGGCTGAAGCAATAAAACGAGACATTAGGAAGAACCACTTTGCATAAGTCATGAAAAAAATAGTACATTTGGAAAATTATTAATTATGTAATATATTTACAGTATTTGTGAATAGCTGTAGGAGCTTGCATTTAACGTACTGCTGCTAGTTTGTACACTACTACTTGCATTAACAGCATTAGCAGTAAGTAGAGTTTTGAAGTATGTTGGTTTGTCAAACCCTTTTGTCTTCTGCCTACAGTATTCTTCTTAAAGAGCTACACAAAAAAAAAAATTACATTTTCCAAAACAAGTACACAAACAAAGCAAAATATACTATGCATGGTAAATATTGAAGTATGACACAAGCAATTCATTGGCTATGTGTTGGCCACTGCAAATAGTCGAGTTAGAACAGTTACTCGCATAGAAGAAGTCATACAGAATTAACTAGCTGTCCTTGCTCTAGATATTAGGACATAAAACTCAACAGTAAGAAGAATAACCCATTAATTTGCTTCTTGTGAAAATGTTGTTTACTGCTGGAGGACATTGTGAGTATATTTCATCACTAGATATGTGACTAATTAAACTATTCATTGCAAAAAACATTCTAACTCTTTTTAACTTGTGTTTAACTTAATTTCTAACTCTTGATTCTTCATATGCTGTATACTGAACTGACCTCTGTTAATACAATATAATAAATATTTTTTACACAAAAGTATTAAGTTCACAATTTGAAGTGATAATCCTCAGTCCTTTAGTCCAATTAGAGGATACATTTCTCACTTGTCAAGCTGTTTCACTCGTCACATATTACTTTTGCTTCTAGATTAGCTGCTTGAAACTACTCAAATGTTAGAATTATTAATACAATCTCATAAGTACCAATGAGTAAAATATTATTAACTTATTAATAATGTATATTTTATAATAATTCCAGGCAGAAAATAAAGTGCCTAAGCTTTTCTGCTTCTATATTTATTCTTGTTAACAGAAAAAAAAATAAAAATAATTAAAAAAAAGAAAAAACACCATGTAATTATTCATGCTGAGAAGAAAATGTAGTCCTGAAAAAGCTCAATTTGTTATTATCTTTGAGGACTTCTAGTGTGCCTTTCTGAACCATGAATACTGGAAAAAGTTTGACAATTAAGAAAACAACATTTTCAGTCACTGAGTCAAACATTCAGGTTTGACTCTTGCAAAAATGAGTATGAAAATAAATTCACTGTTCATTACAATGTAGGAGATAAAAGAACAGGTTAATATTATCCACATTTTAGCATAAGGAATATTGGATGACGGGGAAAAAAGGGTGTAATTGCTCACATCTTGTGTAAGGCTTAAATAAGTTAATTTATCTCTTTAGAAGTTAACAACAACAACAAATGTCTCTGCATTTGGAACTAGAAGAAAAAAAGCTAGCTCTTAAAAAACATACAGAAAAAAAGTCTTAATTACTTTTATATGATTTGTTTCCCTTTATAATATTAATTGATCCAAATTTAGCAAAATTCAAAACAAAACATTGCTTTTGTTCAAAGATCTCCAAAACCGCCAATAAAATTTAAATGAAAACAGTTCCTCAAAAGTTCCATAACTATAATGGGTATTTTGTCTTAAGAACAACTTCATTTTCAATAAGTTGATATATTTCAGTAAACATTAAAAAAAGAAAAAAGTACAGAAGTACAGTCTTAAGATACTGAGTAATTCTGAGTGCTTCACTTGAGTGCTCAGTGTATCTCAAAATCATCATTTCAAAACTCTTCAGTTCCTCATCTAGATATTAGAAGACAAAATGCTGTTCAATTCCATATGTTATAGGAAATGTTCTTCCTTTCTTTGTTCTTGGCTACAAAAAAACAACGCAGGAGTGGAACACTTGAATATTCATAAATATAATGTATACCAAATATTCGTGTTTATGTTCTAATACTGAACATTTTTCATGGAGCATTTTTAAAGAATAAGCTTGAAGCTCTCAAGTTTTACAGATGATCTATAAAATAATAATCAGAGTTCAGAAAAGAATGCAAAGTTTTGCTTTACTTAATATTTAGATGCCTAACTTAAATGATTAATGTAAGGACTGTGAGAGACACGCATTACCAGACAAAATCAGATAAATGAAGCTATTAAAAGTCTGAAGCATTTGTCTCTTTCCCTGACCCTCAGTACAGGGATGCCCGATAACCAGAGCTGATCAACCTCAGACTTATCACAGCATTCAGACTAATGTATTAAGGTAAATGAAAACTAAATGTCTGATTTTAATCAAGCCTGCAAGCCTGTCAGAGTCCTTACATCTTCTGCTGCTATTTAAGATTATTGCTTCTTGTCCTATCTTCAGTGAGCATGAGAATATGCTCATATAAAATATATATTTTTTTTTGTTATGACAGTTCTTACGCTCTTGAAGACTAAGAAACACACAGAGTTTGAAACACACAATACTCTGACTGACCACAACAAGCTGTTTGTTGGTAAGTCAACAAAAACCTGGGAACCAAAAACTGGGGGAATCAAGTCAAGCTGTGAGGCAAGTGAGGTCCCCACAGTGTGGAGTGTCCTGCCAGCAAAAAGGGAAGTTTTGTGTCTCATGTCATTTGTGGAGCATACTGTGAGACAGACGACACAGACAAATGGTTGTTTTTTGTGTAAATGTGTGATCAGGTGGGACAATTTTAGTATAGTTGGTAGACTTTTCCTCACACAATTATTATGATCCCCTTTAGCACAGTGCTTTGACTTAGGAATACAGAACACTTAGAATGAGTCATCCTGGTGCCAAGCACTCAAATGCTCTGGAGATTCAGAGATATCTTTATCAAGCGTTTATGCTACATCTAACTAGGATACAAGACAGGTTGGAGCGTTTATCT
This sequence comes from Odontophorus gujanensis, assembly GCA_013399175.1. Classification (NCBI taxonomy): domain Eukaryota; kingdom Metazoa; phylum Chordata; class Aves; order Galliformes; family Odontophoridae; genus Odontophorus; species Odontophorus gujanensis. The sequence goes on along the minus strand of VXAB01002505.1, from coordinate 77,291 downwards.
GAGGCAGAGAAGAGTATACACAGAATAAAAAGCTAGAAAGAGACAAGTCTGAAAATAGTTTGAGAATAAGGCATGCAGCAACGATTGCTTAGTAACCATTCATTAATAATAAAACTATGTAAAAAGCAAGAAGAGAATGATGACAATATATCAGTAAGACATAGATTACTGTGAGTAACCCATTATGAATGCCCATGACATTAATCCAGTTCTCCCCAGCACTGCTGCAGTATAGGGTCACTGCAGTAAAGGGCCAGGTGCTCTATTTCCCCATTAAACATAGGCTTTGCCACTTCATCATTTTAATTTCTCTGTAGAGATCTCGTCTCATTGTTAAACAGAATGCACTGCTCACTTGTCTATCTCAATTTTCCAGAGTGTTAAGAAAAAGTTTGTTCCAAGCCTGTTTCAAAAGCGTACAAACTGTAGAAAGAGATTCACTAGGGAATATCAGCCAGAACCATAAATGTTGTTTAATTATATTTCACAGGTTGACTAAGCAAGCAGAAGCTATGAGTGGGTAGCATCGGGTGATTTATAAATTCAGAAAAACATAACCTTTGGTAATTGTACTGGTATCAGTTGCAAATACAAGAATACCTAAAAGTCTGAATGCATGTAACAGGGAAGGAAATAAAAAAAAATTGTATTTTACAGATGTTTGCTGTTTCATTAACTTTGCGAGCAGATATGATGACTTACAATGTTACAAAGGATCATTATAAATATATGGAAAACGTACCTAATCTTCTCACTAGAAGATATGAGCAGTTGGGAAAAAGAAGTCATGGGTTGAGTTGTTTACCTAGGGAAACACCGAGTAAAGAAAGGGGAATCCCAGTTTGATTAACAAACATAAAGAAATGGGAGAAAAATACCAAGGTGTGCAGTTC
>VXAB01002505.1:26142-75727 GCA_013399175.1 Odontophorus gujanensis | reverse complement strand
GGACTGTGAGAGACACGCATTACCAGACAAAATCAGATAAATGAAGCTATTAAAAGTCTGAAGCATTTGTCTCTTTCCCTGACCCTCAGTACAGGGATGCCCGATAACCAGAGCTGATCAACCTCAGACTTATCACAGCATTCAGACTAATGTATTAAGGTAAATGAAAACTAAATGTCTGATTTTAATCAAGCCTGCAAGCCTGTCAGAGTCCTTACATCTTCTGCTGCTATTTAAGATTATTGCTTCTTGTCCTATCTTCAGTGAGCATGAGAATATGCTCATATAATATATATATTTTTTTTTGTTATGACAGTTCTTACGCTCTTGTAGACTAAGAAACACACAGAGTTTGAAACACACAATACTCTGACTGACCACAACAAGCTGTTTGTTGGTAAGTCAACAAAAACCTGGGAACCAAAAACTGGGGGAATCAAGTCAAGCTGTGAGGCAAGTGAGGTCCCCACAGTGTGGAGTGTCCTGCCAGCAAAAAGGGAAGTTTTGTGTCTCATGTCATTTGTGGAGCATACTGTGAGACAGACGACACAGACAAATGGTTGTTTTTTGTGTAAATGTGTGATCAGGTGGGACAATTTTAGTATAGTTGGTAGACTTTTCCTCACACAATTATTATGATCCCCTTTAGCACAGTGCTTTGACTTAGGAATACAGAACACTTAGAATGAGTCATCCTGGTGCCAAGCACTCAAATGCTCTGGAGATTCAGAGATATCTTTATCAAGCGTTTATGCTACATCTAACTAGGATACAAGACAGGTTGGAGCGTTTATCTGAGGCAGAGAAGAGTATACACAGAATAAAAAGCTAGAAAGAGACAAGTCTGAAAATAGTTTGAGAATAAGGCATGCAGCAACGATTGCTTAGTAACCATTCATTAATAATAAAACTATGTAAAAAGCAAGAAGAGAATGATGACAATATATCAGTAAGACATAGATTACTGTGAGTAACCCATTATGAATGCCCATGACATTAATCCAGTTCTCCCCAGCACTGCTGCAGTATAGGGTCACTGCAGTAAAGGGCCAGGTGCTCTATTTCCCCATTAAACATAGGCTTTGCCACGTCATCATTTTAATTTCTCTGTAGAGATCTCGTCTCATTGTTAAACAGAATGCACTGCTCACTTGTCTATCTCAATTTTCCAGAGTGTTAAGAAAAAGTTTGTTCCAAGCCTGTTTCAAAAGCGTACAAACTGTAGAAAGAGATTCACTAGGGAATATCAGCCAGAACCATAAATGTTGTTTAATTATATTTCACAGGTTGACTAAGCAAGCAGAAGCTATGAGTGGGTAGCATCGGGTGATTTATAAATTCAGAAAAACATAACCTTTGGTAATTGTACTGGTATCAGTTGCAAATACAAGAATACTTAAAAGTCTGAATGCATGTAACAGGGAAGGAAATAAAAAAAAATTGTATTTTACAGATGTTTGCTGTTTCATTAACTTTGCGAGCAGATATGATGACTTACAATGTTACAAAGGATCATTATAAATATATGGAAAACGTACCTAATCTTCTCACTAGAAGATATGAGCAGTTGGGAAAAAGAAGTCATGGGTTGAGTTGTTTACCTAGGGAAACACCGAGTAAAGAAAGGGGAATCCCAGTTTGATTAACAAACATAAAGAAATGGGAGAAAAATACCAAGGTGTGCAGTTCTAGTGGAGGTGGTGTCTGGGGGTACCTATCAAGAGCCCTGGAATTGATGGAGAAGAACAAGGATCCAAACCTGCTGGTCTCACCCAGCTGCAAGTGTCAGGACATGCAGATTCAGTCAGTAGGGCCAGAATGATTGCAAGGCACGGACTTCCCCTCTTCATTAGGAGATCTACTGTGAAAAAAGAGCAAACCATTAAAATTAAAGCTTTTTTTTCTTTTTACTACCATGCCTCCCTACATCCACCCCATTCTACTGTAATGCAGAAGAAGAAAGGGTAAGTAAAATGTATCATAGAAGGCTATTATATTACCAGAATTAGAATTGTAGGGGTTTTAAGGGATCTCCAGAGGTCATCTAGTTCGTTATACGTGTTATTATCTCACCTGAACTTCAGGTTGTACTTGTAAGTTTATTCAGAAACACTACAGTCTGAGTGTAATCATTCCAGATAACAGAGTGGAGAAGAAACTACTACCAAAGTTGTGCCTTAATTTGCCTCACTGTGGTTGACATCGGTATCTCTCCACTGAAGTTCACAGGTTGCCATTTCATCCTCCTCTGATTCAGGTTGCCCTAGCCCCCTAGAAAGCCTAAACCCATCTCTCTTTGTTTCTTCAGGGGTCTTCCAACAGGATTTCTACTGAACTGCCCACTAACATTCAACAGCAGAATTACAGTCTCAACCTGGTTTTTCTGTTGGCGTGTCAGGCTACAGAACAATTAAAACTCTGATATCCTGTGTAACAAACTGTAAAGACAAAAGAGACCAGCACAAACAAGGAGATGTCACAAAAGCAAATAAAAATGAATGCTCGCCCATTTCTGAAGATCTATACTAACAAGGAAAGAATTAAAAAGGAGGAATCTCCAACAACAGATCCTTCCTTACTGGCAGTCAGCCCTTAAATGAGGTGAACTGCCTTCACCTGTGCTCCCAGTGCTGCCTGGGTCTTTTCTGCAGGTGCACAATCAGTGGTTGAGGCTGTGACTCAGCAGTCTCCATACATGAACTATACTATGCTTTTCTAACTGATGTTTATACACTATTCATAAAAAAATAATATGCTCTTTAAAGACTCCACACTGAAATTAAAGCAAAGAAATCCAATCATACTTCCTCAGAAAAAAAGATAGCTTACTTCAGATCAGATGGATTTTATCTGTAAAGACATGAAAGCTCCACGTGGCAAAGAAAATTATACAGTGACAGGGAGAGAATGATTAAAATTAAAAAATTCTGCATGCAGATACTGAAATGGACCTTACAGAACTATTGCGTTATATCACAGCCCTGCTATACTACCTCCATTGCTTTGCTGAACACTCCCTTAGCTCTTAAAATTTTAATTCATTTATTCTGTATGTACGTGGTCCTGTTCTCCCTTTGGTTTGAGAGGTTTCCTGGAATCACTACAGAAATACGATTTTGTTGACCATGTGACATCATCCCATAAAATAAGTGCTGATTCCTATTCTTCTCCCTCATAACCTTGGCTGCATCACAATTTGTAGGTACTCCAAATTGATAAAAAATAAGTAAAGAGAGTTGTTAATGACATTTTGTACTTCCTCTCCCCTCGCCTCTTCTCTTTTCCTTGTTATGACTTTGAACTAAAGGGAAATCAGAGTGATCCCAAACTGGAATTCATATTTTGTGTGTAGGCAAACATGTACGTTTTATCTCAGGAAACCAAGTAGTTTTCTTCTTTAGAACAGAAAAAAAAATTGTCTGATTTTTGACTTGGAACCCACTAAGTGCTCTCAAGGCTTATCCTTTCTCACATCTTCTATCAGAGTTCCTCATTAAGTGGTAAAGAATGCAAGATTAGAAAGAAATTTTGAGAATCTACTGCAAGCATTAAAGAAACATGAATATCAGAAAATCTTGGTATGAAATGAATGGCTATGAAATTACACAAATTAGGCAAAAGTTTTCTTTCCAGTGTACATTTTTGTTGTGCTTTACTAAACATAATGCTGACGGAGCTAAGAGAATTACAGTTATCAACTGATATTTTTGCTGTCCCTGGAGTCCCTAATCTTACCGTTCTAATAGGCATGGAAAAACATGTATTTTGGTTAGCACTCGTCTTTAATAGAGCTTTATTTGGTTAACTCTTTACCTGGCAAGCTGCAGAGCCCATAACTTCATTAACAAAAATAAAATAGAATTAAATAGAATTAAATAGAATTAAATAGAATTAAATAAAATAAAATAGAATAAAATAAAATAAAATAAAATAAAATAAAATGACATTTTTAATAGGAAGACATATTGCACACTTTTTTGCTGTTAGTGTACCCCAAATGGCAATTTCAGTCTGAGTTATAAAAAGACGGAAAAAAGGCAAATAAATGTTTGGAGAGGGTGAGAAAGAGACAAGTTTCACTGAAAATTTCATCCTACTATACTCCAGACTTAACAGGTTTTTATTTGTTTGTTTGTTTGTTTTTAAATCATCATTGCAGTGTAACAAATTTCAGAAATTTAAAAACATCACTCAAATGGTTAATTTCTGCAGAAAGTGTGATGTGAAAGAAAGTGAATTCCCATTATGTTTATTTTGACATTTCAAAAGGGGAAATGAAATATTTTTCTTAATAGATAAAAAAGTTTATTCTCTTTTTCTATGAGAAATTTACTCAATATTGTTCAGCACAGGTCTGCTTCTTCTCATAATTATGTAAANTTTTTTCTTTTTACTACCATGCCTCCCTACATCCACCCCATTCTACTGTAATGCAGAAGAAGAAAGGGTAAGTAAAATGTATCATAGAAGGCTATTATATTACCAGAATTAGAATTGTAGGGGTTTTAAGGGATCTCCAGAGGTCATCTAGTTCGTTATACGTGTTATTATCTCACCTGAACTTCAGGTTGTACTTGTAAGTTTATTCAGAAACACTACAGTCTGAGTGTAATCATTCCAGATAACAGAGTGGAGAAGAAACTACTACCAAAGTTGTGCCTTAATTTGCCTCACTGTGGTTGACATCGGTATCTCTCCACTGAAGTTCACAGGTTGCCATTTCATCCTCCTCTGATTCAGGTTGCCCTAGCCCCCTAGAAAGCCTAAACCCATCTCTCTTTGTTTCTTCAGGGGTCTTCCAACAGGATTTCTACTGAACTGCCCACTAACATTCAACAGCAGAATTACAGTCTCAACCTGGTTTTTCTGTTGGCGTGTCAGGCTACAGAACAATTAAAACTCTGATATCCTGTGTAACAAACTGTAAAGACAAAAGAGACCAGCACAAACAAGGAGATGTTACAAAAGCAAATAAAAATGAATGCTCGCCCATTTCTGAAGATCTATACTAACAAGGAAAGAATTAAAAAGGAGGAATCTCCAACAACAGATCCTTCCTTACTGGCAGTCAGCCCTTAAATGAGGTGAACTGCCTTCACCTGTGCTCCCAGTGCTGCCTGGGTCTTTTCTGCAGGTGCACAATCAGTGGTTGAGGCTGTGACTCAGCAGTCTCCATACATGAACTATACTATGCTTTTCTAACTGATGTTTATACACTATTCATAAAAAAATAATATGCTCTTTAAAGACTCCACACTGAAATTAAAGCAAAGAAATCCAATCATACTTCCTCAGAAAAAAAGATAGCTTACTTCAGATCAGATGGATTTTATCTGTAAAGACATGAAAGCTCCACGTGGCAAAGAAAATTATACAGTGACAGGGAGAGAATGATTAAAATTAAAAAATTCTGCATGCAGATACTGAAATGGACCTTACAGAACTATTGCGTTATATCACAGCCCTGCTATACTACCTCCATTGCTTTGCTGAACACTCCCTTAGCTCTTAAAATTTTAATTCATTTATTCTGTATGTACGTGGTCCTGTTCTCCCTTTGGTTTGAGAGGTTTCCTGGAATCACTACAGAAATACGATTTTGTTGACCATGTGACATCATCCCATAAAATAAGTGCTGATTCCTATTCTTCTCCCTCATAACCTTGGCTGCATCACAATTTGTAGGTACTCCAAATTGATAAAAAATAAGTAAAGAGAGTTGTTAATGACATTTTGTACTTCCTCTCCCCTCGCCTCTTCTCTTTTCCTTGTTATGACTTTGAACTAAAGGGAAATCAGAGTGATCCCAAACTGGAATTCATATTTTGTGTGTAGGCAAACATGTACGTTTTATCTCAGGAAACCAAGTAGTTTTCTTCTTTAGAACAGAAAAAAAAATTGTCTGATTTTTGACTTGGAACCCACTAAGTGCTCTCAAGGCTTATCCTTTCTCACATCTTCTATCAGAGTTCCTCATTAAGTGGTAAAGAATGCAAGATTAGAAAGAAATTTTGAGAATCTACTGCAAGCATTAAAGAAACATGAATATCAGAAAATCTTGGTATGAAATGAATGGCTATGAAATTACACAAATTAGGCAAAAGTTTTCTTTCCAGTGTACATTTTTGTTGTGCTTTACTAAACATAATGCTGACGGAGCTAAGAGAATTACAGTTATCAACTGATATTTTTGCTGTCCCTGGAGTCCCTAATCTTACCGTTCTAATAGGCATGGAAAAACATGTATTTTGGTTAGCACTCGTCTTTAATAGAGCTTTATTTGGTTAACTCTTTACCTGGCAAGCTGCAGAGCCCATAACTTCATTAACAAANGACAGCAGCTTCATTTATTTTGTTTTTTTTCTTCCCCAGAGGAATAACAGATGTGAAGAGACGTTGAAAACCCACACTTTTTTTCTGTCAAATTTAAGTTTTTAACTCTGTTCAGAAATATACATGTTCACCCCTCCAAAAGATAAATGGGATATCACACTCCCACTAGTTTGAGATAAGCGCATATTTATCTGCATCAAGATAGACTTCAAACCTTTGTCGGAAAAGTTGCCTTGATCATTGTTTTTTTTTCTCTTTCATCAAAAAAATTAATTTCCATTGCAGCACCAACAGGGATAACAAAGCCATTTCCTCATCTCAAAGCCATCAGGCTTCTATTTTTACTGGCAGCATTCAGCTCCAGGGGTGACACAAACATTGGCTCTTTTCAGTCTCACTTAGCAGGTGCTAACAAGGACAGCTATAAAAAAAGCTAAATCCTAGTGGTGTGTTTCTTTCTTTCTTTCTCTTGATTGCTCATGTTCATTCCTGACCACCAGAACTTCAATATTTATTTTATTATTTTTCTTATTTTATTTTAAAATGTCTATTCTAAATGTCAAAGGAAGAAGATTCATAATGCTGTGATTTATATAAATTAATCTTATTTGACTTGTGCAGCACAATAATTTTACCCTGTATTTCTGGGTGCATTTAAGTAGGGTTATTGTTTGAAGTGCTTGCAAACACATTAGAGACCGCTTATTTTTAAGTTCTTTATGTACTCAAATCTGTCTGTATAGTCAGATTGTACACTATCAAGAAAAAAATAAACAAAGGTAAATATTTCTGATTTTTTACCATGTACTTTCCCAGTGCAAATGTTGATTTTCATATGGGAGGATCAACAGTTCTATGTAGGGAAATAAAAAATTAGATAGGGAAATGATCTTAAAACACCAAGCATTCAGAAAGTAGGAGATTAAACATGGACACTTTGTTTTAGGCAGGTGCTTCTTCATCTCGTTGTTTATGGTGCAGAGGATTGGGGAAAGTGTAGATATGTATACTAATAGTGCTGAGGAAAAGGAAATTTTAATCCAATACAGAGCCAGAAACTTTTACAGCGTACTAAACCATCCCTGAGATGAAGTTTGAATGCAGTTCATAGCAGTGTGCTGGGAAGGCTTCTTAATTTGCCTAATCAGATGTGATCTGTCATTCACAAGGTAGTTTGACAATCTTATCTCAAGACTACTTTTCGACAAATGCTCAGCCAAAGATAATTCAGAGTCTAATAGATGATCTTGATAGGTATTCTGTATAGATAGCGGAACACGTTAAATGTATTTGCTATTTAGCAAATGCATGGGCAGTAACATCATTATATAATAATCCTGATTTTTAATAACAACGAAGGTTCTCACATTCCCAGGAATTAATACCACTGGTCTTAACCATATTCATCTTATTCTTTAGGATTACTAGAAACAAATGCTGATTTTTTACTGAAATATAAATACCAGATGGAAGCTAGCTATTTAACTTCTGTCAGCATTAGTAGGAGCATTTGATGACATTCTCAAATGTGCCCATTTTTCTTGATTGTCAACATCAACAATAGAATCATAGAATCATAGAATGGCCTGGGTGGAAAAGGGCCTCAAAGATCATCTAGTTTCAACACGCTTGCCGTGAGCAGGATCACCGACCACTAGACCAACCTACCCAGAGCAGCATCCAGACTTGCCTCACAACCTCTCTGGCAACCTGTTGCAGTGCGTCACCACCCTCTGAGTGAAGAACTTCCTCCTATCTTCTAACCTAAATCTCCTGTGTTAGTTTAAAACTATTCCCCCCTTGTCCTGTCACTGTCAACCCAGGTAAACAGATATCAACCCATGCAGACATCAATTCTTTACAACTCTGGGAGCTGCACACATACACACTGACAAAGAGAAACATACATAACACACGATAATGAACAGAGAAAAACAAGATATTTTTTGACCCTCTACAAGTGAACTGTCTAGTTGAAGAATGTGCTTCATGAGTCACTGCTTATTCTGTATTAACCATACTTTATTTCTGTGACACTTGGGCTGTCTAAGCCACGTGTACAAACAGCAATGTACTACATTACCCAACGTACAAATTCACCAGTCTTAGGTTGGCAGGTGTTGTGTGCAAGTCAGTTGTCCACAACAGTACAGATAAGTTGTCACATTAACATTTACATATTTAAAATTTTTTTGTCTTCAGCATTCAACTTGTGTATTCCTTCATTACATGTTTCCTTAAAAATAATTATTTTAGCATGAAAGTATTGTGCCACAATGTCATGGTTTTATGATTTCTGTTATCAGTATTTCACATCATAACACCATGAAGTACACAAATTTGAGGCAATGTGAGTAAAAAATATTCCAAATATTGCTAGTGACTTCCCTTTGTGATTTTACATCTTGTGTCAGCTGGAAACACTTGACACTGCTTTCTGTGCAGTATTTGGATTATTTTCTCTAGATCTAGTCTATTATGAAGTCTTGGAGCCACTAGGAGTCTGATGGTGTGTGTTCTTGTTACTGTGCCAAAAAGTGAATGGTATGCATGTTTTCTGTAGATATGAAAGATATAATCTATTGATACAGATTCAATGTGAATTTCACTATTAATCTTGTTTGTCCAAATTTCAATTTTGAAGCATACTCATTGACAGAAATTACTTCCTCACTCATTTTATATGCTTCTGAATTTCTATCCAATGTAATGGCTATCCTACCAATAATTTCAGGATCAACATATTTATTAGGCTTGAGCTACTAAAAGGAAAAGTGGAAATTTGAAGTGTGTAAAGCTGAATAGTCTGAGAAAAAAAAAATAGGATAAGGGTATATATTTTAGCTCAGTATAGATAAATGACTAATAGAGGTATCACTGTACCTATTTTACCTTGAGTTACAGAACATGAGTAACAAGTTCCATATCTGATAGACGTTTTTGTAGCTAGATGTCATCAGACTATTCTGAAGTAGATAAATTGAAACTTTATGATATCATGTGTGTCAATTACTTCTTCCCAAGTTCTGATAACATTATGTTAAGTTTGAGAAGTCAGCTATGGAGAAGTAATGGGCTTCAATAAGTAATGATCAGGAAGATAACTTGTTCAGTAAAAGGGATATTAGCAGTACCAAACAATGAATTGTGTCCATTAAGGAACACAATGTGTATTTCAACTAAGATTGCAGAATAGGTCACAGTAATGTGACTTTTGTGCTGCAAAGAGGGAAAGTTGCAGTTCAATTTGTGTGAGAAAAATATGTCATTGTATGTTATTTTGCTACCGAGCACAAAATTAAGTTCATTGAAATAAAGTGTTGACGTGAACAATGAAACATTTCAAATACATGAAATTGAGCACTGTCCAATTTCTATGTCATGTAGAAAATATAAAGATTTTATGGAATAAGGAAGCTTTGTATACAAAAGTTCCACATACAACTAATGTGAAAACTTGTACTTTCACTTTCCCTAAACTTGAAAATCAGATACACTTGAAGAGATATTAAATAAGATACTATTTATTGATTATATTTTTGGGGTTATGTGAGGGTTAAGATATGATGACTTTAAGTTCTTTCATGATAATATAAGGTCACGTGTTTATACCAACAACTGCAGTATTTGCTTACATTTCTACTGGACAAGATTTCTGCTGAACTCTGTGTTTGACAAGTTTTTAATAATGGTCAGGGAATTAGAGCTTTGTATACAAATATTTTTGTAAATAAATTCATTGCTTGTATCTACATGTTACAAGTTTTCTACCTAAACAGAGGTCTCTAATTTCAACTTTCCTTTGTTTCCAACACTACAGTTATGCATATTCCATATCTACTACATTTTCTATGATGGAGGGTATAAGAACATAAATCCTGGTAGGACACTAACAAGTCATATTTCTTGTCCCTTTCCTGTGTGTGCCATTAACTAAAATTCCTGACTAAGTTTACTTGACCTTCATTTCCTAAAAATAAATAAATAAATAAAGATAGTTTAATACATACAAGTGCTTCATGTGTTAACAAAATATAACTTCTGGATTGCAAAAATGATGGTAGAATTCAACAGTATTATCCAGGTACATTAATCTTGGTATGGAAATTGACGAAAATTGCTGAAAGACATTACAGGTTTATACAATCTAGGGAGGAATTTGTAGTGGACGTGAAGAAAAACAGAATTAACAAAAATTTCACAGTGGCTGAATTAAAGCAGGGAATAAATCTGAAAATAACCTTATAAATGAGTACAATTAGTTACCTTTGAGTCAATCAGTTTTAAGATTTGAAATTTCCCTTAATTACTACATTTGTTTTTAGCTCTATTAAAATTATTCAGTGATGAATGCTTTGATTATAAGAATATAGGCTATTGTTTTGATTAAAAAAATGATTTTTCTGGATCCCATCTACGTAAGAGTTCATCTACTTACTATTCCATTATTTCATTCATGTTTTTCGTGCACAATTTATGTAAACCAAAGTGACCACCACACTATTTTTTTCATTATTTTTATTATATTTATATTTATTATGTGTATCATGTTTTTATATGTTTATCACATTCAACATTTAATTGTTTATTTTTTATGTTTATTCATTTTTATTTTATTTTAATTTTCTTTCATTTCTTTCAAACACTTTCCTAAGTACTTTGACAAAAGTATTCATTTAACAATGTCTGCTCATATGTTATCAACAAATTAAAAGTTGCCTGTGGGACACCCATGCAGGATCAGTTCAGGAAGGGCAGCATACCATGAAAGAACCCACCACTGGAGCAAAGAATTGACCACAAATGAGGGGCAGAGACGAATCATTATGGGCTGACAGCAATCCCCATTCCCCATTCCCTGTGCTGCTTGGTGTCCAAGAATCAGGAGAGAAGTTGAGTCTAGGAAGAAAGGGGATAGAGGGAAGGGGTATGCAGAACAAAATTCATTTTAGTTTACATGGCTTAGAATACAACACTCCCCAGTGTAGTATCCAAGAAATTTCTAGTCAAGTACTCTGTGGTATGACTAATATCTACTTGATGAATAGAATTTTTTCTTCAAGATCAAATAGTTAAATACAGTAAGGATACAGAACTTTTAGAAGTGGATACTTTAAATGTGGATATCAAGGGAAAAAAATTCCTTTGTTTGATCCGTTTACTGATGTTGTGTGTTTTGTCAAGAAAGACCAGTAGCTTATTTATTTAGGTATTCTTTATATAAAATGTTGACTCCATGCTATTTAACCTTAGATTTTTATTATTATTATTATTAAAGTTGTAAAAAACAAAGAGAAATATTTTTGAGCTCCAGTATAACCCTTAGACGGCAATATGCTTTTTTTTGTTCTGTTTTTAATATGCACATTAAAGTAATAAATCTGAGTTGTTGGTTTTTTTTAAACTGTTTACTAGGTAGATTCAGATTGCTATAAGACCATAATCTCAGTGATTTTCATCTAAATTCATTGGAATGAAGGAATGCAGACTATTCATCCACCTTGCCATTTTTTATTTACAAGCTACATCAGTTGCTTTTTTTTTTTCCAATTACCTAAACAAAAGTCAGAAGCTACCTCCAAAATTGTCGCAGCCATTCTTCACAACTCAATCATGCAAGGTAAAAAACACTGAGCTATCGATGGGGATTTGTGTCTTGTGAAAGAGCTTGAAAGTTAGGGTTTTTTATTATTTTGTGTGTGTGTGTGTGTGTATGTGTGCATTTTTGTTAGTTTGCTTGGTTTTTTATTTTTATTTTTTGTTTGTTTTAAAAAATAAGCTGATGGAAAGCACAAACACTGCACTTTGTTGTTACTGTCAAAGAGGTTTTTAGTCTGTGTTCACTAGTTTGCAGGACATGGATAATCACTTCAGTGTTGTTTCTGGATATTCAAAAGCTANGTGAAAGAGCTTGAAAGTTAGGGTTTTTTATTATTTTGTGTGTGTGTGTGTGTGTATGTGTGCATTTTTGTTAGTTTGCTTGGTTTTTTATTTTTATTTTTTGTTTATTAAAAAATAAGCTGATGGAAAGCACAAACACTGCACTTTGTTGTTACTGTCAAAGAGGCTTTTAGTCTGTGTTCACTAGTTTGCAGGACATGGATAATCACTTCAGTGTTGTTTCTGGATATTCAAAAGCTAAATAGCAGGCAGAGAAAGAGAGCAAATTATGGTGTTGCTTGTTGTGAACTATTTCAGAGGATCTTGAGCAAAATTTGGGGATCAGAATCTGTTATTATATATTTCTCATTTCTCCAAAATTTTACCAGTAATTTGTTAGTAAACAAGAACCTTTGTAAAAATCTCTTCCTTCAAGCTAGGGCTGAATTGAATGATGAGGAATTTACATGGCGCTTCCAAACATATTATAATATCATTCTCATATATGAATTTCCACTTCTTCAAATAATTGATCTGCTGTTGTATGAAGTCATAAAGTAGGGTGGCTCTATTGCCCTATCAGTTAACAATATGATATTTGATGATACTGCAAAAGGGCAAAAAAGCCCCTTAATACAATCTTCTCGTGTTGTGTTTCAGATACTTACTGAGCATATTTTGAAACCTGCTAATAGTCTCAATTTAATTAGCCTCCCATTGGCTTAATTTTTCTTTGCCCATTTAAATATTGTATTATAAGCACATTTGTAAATCACATTGTTCTAAAGCCAAAACATTTCATTCAGTGAGCGATTGCCTATATAATGTAACAATTACCACAGCAAATTAATGTCTTTGAATAAAGATGCCACTTAGTGATGCTTTAATTCTTTAAATTCTTTCATTTATACTGCAGTTAAACAGGATCTGTCACTGCATTGTACTAATAACAAATTAACTTCAACACTACAGAGAAATAACAACCTAACGATGTTATTCCTTTATAAATTAGCTCCAAAACAAATTATTTTCTTGGATGACTTGTTAGTGAAAGACTTTTGTTAAGATTTTGGGGAAGAAAAGTCTAGAAAGAAAAGAGAAATTATAACACTGAAAGAGCGATCATAGCACTAGAGCTCTTTACCTTACGGAGGAAAATATAAAATAGTCGCTCCAAAAGTAATACTTCCTACTTTATTACATTGGCCTAAAGGTCAGAGATGGATGTTGAAGGAATGGTAGTAGAGGTTGAACATTCCCACCAATATTCCATTAGATTTTATTGGCATGTGACAGATGGCAGTAGAGAGTAAGTCTAACAAAATGGTGTCTGACGTGGAAGTATGTAAAAACCAAAGGTGTAGAACTGAATTCTTCCATGTCTAAAACACTTGCACCCACTGACATCCACTGATGCTGAACATTTATGGAGACCAAACAGTGAATGCGAGCAAAATGAGGAAAGAGTTGGCACATTTCACCAATGGAAACAATGGCATTAAAGACAAGCCACAGTAAAATTCTGGGGTGCATTAAAGACAAGAATCAGTGAAAAGTAGCTGAAGAGCCTCTTATTCTTTGTACTCTTAAAAAGCAGAGATGCTTGAATAAACAATTCAGGCGGAGATACTGAATGTCGTCTTTGCTTCTGTCTTCACTATGGGAATTCCCCCTTTGGACTCCTGGACTGTGGGGGTAAGTGAGAGGGTCTGGGGAAGGGAAGGCTCCCCTTTGGTGAGGGATGAGTTGATCAGAGAGCTTCTATGCAACATCAGTGTATGTAAATCCATGGTCCACAGACGGGATGCATGCATGTGTGCTGAGGTAGTTGGCAGAGGTGATTGCTGAGCCACTTTCTATCATCTTTGAGAGGTCTTGGAGAATGGTAGAGGTGCCTGAAGACTGGAGGATAGCCAGTGTCACTCTAGTCTTCAAAAAAAAGCAAGTAGGAGGATCTGGGGAACTACCGGCCAGTCAGCCTCAATTCCGTGCATGGAAAGGTGACGGAACAGTTTGTCCTGGATGCCATCTCCAAGCAGATGGAAGAGAAGAGAGTTATCAGGAGTAGTCAGCATGGGTTCACCAGGGGGACGCTGTGCTTGATCAACCTGGTAGCCTTGTATGTCATTACTGGCTGGGTGGATATGGGGAGAGCAGTGGATGTAATCTACCTTGATTTCAGCAAGGCATTTGACACTGTCTCCCACAGCATCCTTATAACGAAGTTGAAGAAGTGTGGAATAGATGAGTGGACGTGAAGTGGGTTGAGAACTGTCTGTCTGGCAAAGCTCAGAGGGTTGTGATCGGTTGGAGGCGTGTACTTAGTGGTGTTCTTCAAGGGTCAGTGCTGGGTCTTGTCCTATTCAACATCATCAGTGATCTTGATGAGGGGATAGAATCCACCCTCAGCAAGTTTGCTGATGATACAAAGCTGGGAGGATTGGCTTACACATCGGAAGGCTGTGCTGCCTGGACAGGCCAGAGAGTTGGGCAGAAAGAAACCAAATGAGATTTAACAAGAGCAAATGTAGAGTCTTGTACATAGGGAGGAATAACTGCGTGCACTGTTAAAAGTTGGGGGATGACCTGCTGGAGAGAAGCTCTGGGAAGAGGGACCTTGGTGTCCTGGTGGATGACAGGATGGCCATGAGCCAGCTGTGTGCCCTGGTGGCCAAGAAGGCCAATGGCATTCTGGGATGCATTAAAAGATCGTGGCCAGCAGGTTGAAGGAGGTGATCCTCCCCTTCTACTCTGCCTTGGTGAATCCTCACCTGTACTGTGTCCAGTTCTGGATTCTGTGGTACAAAAAAAAAAAAAGACAGGGATCTCCTTGAAAGAGTCCAGCAGAGGGCCACAAAGATTATAAAGGATGTGGAAGACCTCCCTTATGAGGAAAGACCTGGGTCTGCTCACCCTTGAAAAAAGAAGATGCAGAGGGGATCTGATCCACATCTATAAATCTCTAGGGAGTGGGAGGGAAATGGACAAGTCAGGACTGTTCTCTGCAATGTGTGGCGATAGAACAAGGGGAAATGGCCACAAACTGAAGCATAGGAGGCTCCTCACAGAAGTGAGTGGGAACTTCTTCACAGTGCAGGTTGTGGAGTCTCCTTCTCTGGAGATGTTCAACACCCATCTGTATGCATACCTCTGCAACGTGGTCTGGGGAGCTGCTTTGGCAGGGAGGTTGGACTCAATAATGTCTAGAGGTCCCTTCCAACACCTACAATTCTGTGATTCTGTGATTATTAATTAGCACAGCTGGAAGAGTAGATAACAAACTCAGTCTGAAATCTGTATTATTCCATATTCCAAAATCTCCTATGATGTTTCTATCACATTCTGCAACTTACTGAAACAAGAGACTTAAATTGAAAGAATGAAGAGGAAATGTAATATTGAAGATGACCTCTAATAATAAAAAATTATCTATCTGGAAGTGTTTGCCTACTCTATGGCAGTGCTTGTGAGAACAACAGCAGTTTAGGCTCGGGACTGAAAAAATGCACAGCAGAAGAGACAAAGACAGACATTACACTATTATTTAGTGTGCTTAATCACTGGTTCAAAGGATGGATTTCTGCTAGGCGTTAAAAATATTGGCTTTCTGTGCTTTAGTACATCACAGATATCCTCTTGCTTAAAATGCTGATACAGTTTGCATATTAACAACCCAGGTTTGTATTTAAGTGGGTTGAATGCCTGTGCTGCCACACTTGACTATTGTGCTTATGAATTAAAAATAGAATAACAAAATTCAGATTACATTATTTTTATTTTTGTATCATACTAACAGAAACAATTTTTATAACTTGTTGTTTATAAATACTGCAATTCTACTATTTTTTGAAAAGGTCATAATGTAATACAAATGATAAAAGAGAGAAAATGTAATAAGAGGTTTCACTGTTTAAAAAAAAAAAAATAACAAATTAAGCATGAAAAAGAATGATTACCAGTGTTCTTCTCCTTTTCACTATTCTGCTCATTTCTAGTGGTAAAAAGATCAGACATGGCAATAGCTTAGAGATGAGTCATGTCTTAAAGGAGAAGCTTGTTAAAAATCCAAATACATAGAAAGATGTATTTTAAGAAAACAACAGCAAAAAAAAAAAAAGAAAGAGAAAAAACCTGTCTTGACAGATAGTTAAAGAGTGTCATCAGTGATTGGGGTGGTAGAGAAGGCTATCTTCGGGTGTTCAGGAGAAGCAAGAAAGAGAACTGCCTCATGAATGAGGTGAGCCGGGAGACAAGGTTGACCTCACTGGTGGGGTATAATCCCACAGAAGCAAAGAATGGCTGGAGTGGTGGCAGATTTGTTGACTGCCCTGTGATTATCAGAGACTAGAGATGAGGCCACCTAGAGCATGGCTTAACATGCCTGTGCTGAAATGGTGCTCCTGGGCCCATGGGCTGAATAAGGACCAGCGTCCAGGTGAGACTGGTTCAATCTATTAAGATTTATTAAAGACCTCAGTGTTCCCACAACCGCAGTTCCAGTATTTTCTGGGCAAGTACACATATTCAGAGGATTATCTCTTAGCTTTTTTTTCTTTTTTAAAATACATTTTTCTAGATTTTCATCTGATTTTATCATGTGTGCATTATCTAAAAGATAAGAAAATATGTCTTGTGAGGTTCCTTTTCTTTTTACATCAAAGAGCATTTTAACGCTTTGAATAGAATTAAAAGGCAGCCTCTAGAAACTTGTCATAGAAGCTATCTCAGTTTAGGCTTCCAATTCAAATCTATGATTGCAATAAAGCTGTTATTAACAGAGCAGTCTATCACAGAAGAACAGAGATATGGAATTCTTGACATTGCAGAGGACCTCTGGAGGTTATTTTGGCCAATCTCTCTACTCTAGTAGGTCCAATTAAAGCATGTCGTCCAGAACGATGTCCAGAAGGTTTTTGATTATCTCCAAGAGTGGAGACTTCACAACCAGGTTCATTCCTAGGTCATCCTCTCAGAAAGGGGAAAAAACAAACAAACAAAAAAAGATACTTCCTGATGCTCAAGTGGAACTGAAAATATGGGCTAAACTGTTTCATATTGTGCCCATTGCCTCTTGTGGCACTGGAACCACAGAAAAGAGCCTGGTTTCATACTCTTTCGTATCTCCCAAGGGACCCATGAGTAGTAACCAGCATTACTGCATCCAACTTCCCTCTAGGATTGTATACCATGGGACTCTTTCAAGAACCTTGAAGAGGCCAAAGGTTGCTCTCCTGAAATCCAGTGCTGAAATTCTGCTTATCATTTTGTTACCTCCTTGGGGGATTCTCAACTTCACCATACAATGGTAACTGCATCTGAGTCACAGAAGGTATATAATCATGGTGAGGTTTGAGAGACTAAGGAAAGTGCTTCATTGACCAAAGTATATGACTGGAAAAGGAAGTAAACAAGATTTTGGGTATATATACTGAAGAAGTTCTGTATTCAATAAGAACTTAAATTAAAATTAATCCACAATTTTGGCCTACAGTTAACAAGGAGAGAAACTTACTGATTTCTAATTACAGTTTGGCTCTATAATCTTCTCTCTTTTGTGTACAGGATGTTGTTTTTGTTGTTTTTTTTTTTTTTACTTTTTTTGTTTTGTTTGCCTTGGTTTGTTTTGTTTGTTTGTTTGTTTGTTTGTTGTTTTGGGTTTTTTGTTTTTTTGATTTTTTTGGGTGTTGCATTTTATTCACGTAGGTGAATAAAATTTGCTGTTTTACAGAGGTGTTTCATGGATGAACTCAGCAACATTTCTAAAGTTCTTTGATCACCTGTGATCAAAGATCCTCTCTGAGAGCAAAGTATCAATTATTGAAAAGAAATTTAGGAACTGATAAGTATTGAGGTATTTCTTCTCTTTCTTTTACAGCAGCTGTAAGACAGGGAACTTTCTGATTCTTAAAAGAGTACCTTTATTTCTCAAAATTCACTCAGAAGTTATTGTATACGTTATAGACCATGCCTGTTGCAGATGGAAGCTTTGATAGATCTTTAGCTTTATGGTTCACCTTGTTTGTTTTTTTACTTTTTCAACATATGTTCTTGCAGGTTGGAATCTATACTATGGTATGAAAAATGCTTAGCCAGAAACAAACAGTTTCAAGTACTCAGAAATCACTGTAACAAGTATAGACTTTTGTCTTCAATTTGGTCCTGATATATGCAAGATTAATGTGAAGTAAATGGCCAGTTTATTGTGCAGTTAACTTTAGATACCAGAGTTTTGTATCAGAATCAGCTAAATAGAAATAAGAAAGCCCACTAATCAAAAAGTACAGTCATGTAATTGCATTTTGTGCTCTTTCTTAACCCATTCAGTTTTTCCACGGTTGTGCCTTTATTTTTGCCTTAGCAGTTAGGAAACAGAAGGGACAGATGATAAAAAATTACATCAGAGAATTTTGATACTACATTATCTACATAAAAAGAGAGCTGTTTATCTGAGCACTGAGGATGGGCGGGGGTATTCACAAGTATTTCCAAGCTCCCATGTCAACTTGCTTGTGGACTTGTTGAGTACACTTAGTCCATTTAGAAAAAAACTTTGATATGCAGAAAGGAATTGCAAAGAGGTGGAAATAGTCTCCAGTCTGCATGAACAGGAAAATTCAGGAGGAGCTGCAAATAAGCTGATGGTCTAGACTTCAAGTTAGTTAGACTCTTCTGGTACATATATCTCAAATTATCTTTTTACTCAGAACATTTTACACTAGCCTCTTAATAGTGGCTATGGATCAAAGGCTTCTTCAGAAGAATGTTTGTAGGCAGAACTCTGAAATCTTGCTTTTCACAGTAATGTTGAGATTAACCATTCATCTGTTTTTATTTCATTATGTGCATGGGTGTATACTTTTCACTAAAAAAACTTTTCACTAAACCCCTATTAACTCCAACATACATATTAAAAATCATTTATTTCACCAAAAATGTCATGTGTACTTATCAAAGATCACTCAAATATCCAACTTAGTTTGATTTGCATTTCTTAAGCTTAGACTTTCCTAAGTACCAAAGTATTTATGTACTTGGTACTTCTAGAATATAGAGTAATGTGCACGTTTTCAAGATGTCACAATTACTGTGTGATTTCTACACAGTGTGAGCAGATACAAGTTCCAAATGATAGAATGAGCCCACACAAATTTTAAGTGTAAATTTCATTCTGTTAAATTTTGGTAAATATCTAGATCCTCATTTGCATTTCACATTGTATTTTCTGAAAATATCACAAGAAAATCACTGCATTTGTCCTTGTAACAATGTGAAATAACATTTTTCTGCAATTAAAATAAGAAGACAACAAAGGAAGAATGTGAAGTTTAACAGACAAATGTTTTGCATCCCATTCAATTTTAATGAAAAGCAAGTAATTCACTAGCTGCTGTATTACAAGTTCAAAGCTTGACTTTCAGGATGACATTGGACACTGGAGCAATGGGGAGGGAAGGGAAGGGAAGGGAAGGGAAGGGAAGGGAAGGGAACCTCGTACAGGAGGTTATATTTGCCAAGCTCTTCTTTGCAGGTATGGGGATGAGAAAATTACTTCTTTTTTTACTTCATCTTTTTTTAATGACATTTCAGATTCTTTGTCAATTGAGGCATCCTAGAATTTTTTTAGGAAAAACAAAAAATCTAGATATCACAAAATGCTAAAAGGGAAATTGTTATAAAACCCCACTCTCTTTCCTCTTTCCGCTGTACTTCTGACAGAAACGTCTTAACTACAGTGTCACCTTCTCATTTTTCATGCATCTGTCTAGTTTATTTTCATTGTTTCCTTTTACATCTCAGCATGTCTGGCTACTCTGGAAAATGCACCTGCATAAAAACTTCAAGGAATAGAGAAAATATATAAGCAGGGGTGAGAAAGGAAAAGAGAGCTCTGCACTCTTATCATACCTTTTAGCATCTATCAGTTTCATTTCTCTTGTGATTCATTCACCCTTTCAGTATGTAAAAGGCCGAAGAGAAGCTTCAGTTATAGTAGCATTCAAGATGAATATCAAAGAGGCAGGGACTCTGAGGAGAGCAATACTCAAAAATCCCATAGGAATAAAGGTCACAGGAAAAGAAGAAGAGATTAAATAAGAGTAGCATGGGACAATCAGTCAGACAAGTTCCTGCATCAGAGTGATCTTCGAATAATAAATGATAGAAAAGGAGCCATAAAAACAGGAGCACTAAGACAGCATTTTGAAAAGATGTTACATACCTGTATTGCATTTGCTCTACAAATCTAAGCAAAACAAAGTATTGTTTTGCATTAATGCCGAACAAGTTTCTCTTTAGTATTGGTTAAAAAGGAAAGGTAAAAAAGTTGTTCTATGCTTTCTTTAAGGTCAAGATGCATTAACTCAAGATCACTGCCAGGTTAATATAACTACAGAACTTCAATTGGGTCTTCAGCTAGAAGACTTGAGCTCAAAATGGAGCCAGTGCTTGAAACGTGCCACGAAATTATCCTTTTGTTTCTTGCCTTGAGTTTTGTGTTTCCAATTGTGTCACAGAAACTTCTGATGATAATAAGCAGAAATTTTGCCACAGCTTCCTCAACCAGCCCTCATAAGAGAGGTGTTTTATCTGTTGGACCATCTTTGTGGTCCTCCTTTGGGCACGCTCTAACAGGTCTATTTCTCTCCTGAACTGAGGACTCCATATCTGGATGTAGTACTCCAGGTTAGGACTAACCAGTACAGAGCAGAGAGAGAGGATCACTCCCTCACCCTGCTGGCCACATTTCTTTTGATGCAGCCGAGGATACGGTTGGCTTTCTGAGCTGTGAAGGCACATTGTTGGTTCATGTCCAGCTTCCCATCCACCAGTACTCCTAAGCCTTTTTTGGCATGGCTGTGCTCAACCATTTCATCCTCCAACTTGTATTGGTAGTGAAAGTTGCTACCACACAGATGCAAGATTTTGCATTTGGATTTGCTGAACCTCATGATGTTGACCTGTGTACACTACTCAAGCCTTTCTAGGTCACTCTGAATGGCATCTTGTCCCTCTGGTGTGCTGACTGCTCCCACAGCTTGGCGTCATCAGCAAACTTGCTGAGGGTGTACTTGACCCCATTGTCAATGTAATTGATGAAGATATTAAAGTGTATTGGTCACAGCACTAACCCCTGAGGGACACCACTTGTTATTAATCTCCATTCAGACACTGAACCATTGACCATCACTCCCTGGACTTGATCCTGCAGCATTTCTGATTCCATCAAACAGTTCACCCATCAAATCCATATCCTTACAATCTGGAGTGCAGGATATTGATGTTGACCATCTAAAAGGCCTTGCTGAAGTCCAGATAGATGATATCAATGACTTTTCCCTTGTCCACTGAGGTAGTTACACCATCATTAATTAAGAAAAAAGAAGTAACTAAGTAAAAAAAATCTTGAACATGAGATATCCAGGAAACTCAACAGAATGATAGGAAGCATAAGGCCTAGACTTGGTGGCTGACTGAGGAACAATGACTGGTCACTTAGCCACTGTAATTATCCTTTTTTCCACATCAGGTTTATTTATTTCTTCTTTTTCCAATTCTGGAAACTTGAGCAGAATGTTTAAGTGTTTCCTTTTTGATGCTACAACTTGATTTGCTGAAAGCACAAAGACACTATCTTCAGAAAATTTGAGTTTATTTCAATGCTTCTCTCCCAGACAGTGTACGCATTAATGCATGTGCTGCTACTTGTTATATGTGATAATATTGTAGGTGAAAAAGAAAAGAATTTAAACTGTGGATGCTAACAGCCAACAGATAATTGGGTATATATTTGTCTGGAGGGCAAAAATGTCTAAAACTTAACCTCTGAACTCTCAAGCAGAATCCTGCAACTTGCTGGGAGCGATGGATATGGGTTGACTGTACTATTTATTAATGCTTTCAGTAAACACAAGTGGTGAGCTGTGAGTCTTCCAACAGATAAAGGCATGAGAAGGAACCATATGTTATGACACTGATCACTTACTGCATTTCTACAGATTATTTAGATGAGGAAAATTACAGGCTAGTGATGGAAAATTTAATTCCCCAAATTTTGAGAGCATGTAGCTCTCAGAAGAAAGTGGACCAGGAATGAACAAGTTGAAGATCTTGACTGCAGAATGAACCCTGGAAGAGGGAGTATTATGGAGATGCATGGAAAGGAGTGTCAAGTGATACCCAGGATACCAGGAATGGTAACTGTAAGTATGGACCAGCGGCACCTTGTCATGAGGACTTCTTGGACCAGCAGCAACTTCCTGCCAGGAAAGGAAATTGAGATCTAGGTTCTAGTTAGTGAAGGAGTATATCAGATAATCAAGATAAAATTTCTCATCTCACTGACTCCTAAATAAATCCCAGTATTCACCACCTCTATGGGTTTACTGTTACTAGTAGTATCTGGTGTTACTGAAATTAAGCTTCTCACCAAAATATCAAATTACCTGAAATCTCCACTTTGAAATATAACAAACTAGAAATGTTGGTATTTCATCATGTAAAACTGTTATAAATTTGGATGTTGAATAAACAATTTTTCTAAAGATGTATATATAAAAAGTGGCTTTTCACACATTTTTTACAACTGCCTCCTTTTTTTTTTAACCTTTGCATCCTCTCATCCTATCTGAAGCCCTGCAGAATACTTTCAGAAGCTGCATTTCTGTGTTTCCCAGCAGGCAGGCAGCTCCTAAAATCTGCAAGTGAGAGCTCTCCTTCTCAGCTGACGGCTGCATACTGACTTACCTATAGTTTTCTGACCCTGTTTCCACAGAAACCAACAGAACTTGTTAACTTTAAGCAATCTCATTTGAATAATGGAATGTGTTCAACTTAAACAATATCACTTTTGGTAAAGTAACTGCTGTTCTTTTGTTTTTAGTTCTGCATTATATGGCTCCTAGCTATCTCATGATTCTTCTTTACTTCCTTCTTTTCTTAAATTATAACATTTGCATCAAGCATCTTAAACTAATTAGGTAATGCAGTATGCTGTCTGACCCCCTGTAATGCAAATGTCTGAAGTCTCAAAAGAACAACTAAAATTTAAAAACTCATCTAACATGATGGACTGAAAGATAAATGGCTAATATGATGAACAGTTGCTTAGTGTGGAAAAAAAAAGATTGAGCCCCAAATCTGAGTCTCCTCCTGTGTTACTGTGGGCAAACTTGTATACTTCTGCTTTAAGTAACCTCTAAAGTCAAGTAGTACTTATTCTCCCATACCTACATGAAGAGGCTGTTTGAAATTATATTTCTGAAGTTGCCAGATACATTCTTCAGATTTTTAGCCAAAATTAATGGGTATGTTTGCGCTTTCGATAATTGCATCTTTCAAGTTCTTAACCGCTCTGGCAGTTGCTAAAGTGAATTCCGAGTAACATCTTTAACATAGACCACGAATCTGTATTAGAAAAAGTGGGTTAGTAAAGCAGAATAAAAGAGCTGTGCTGGAAAAAGATCTGTATGTCTTAGGTTAGAATTACCTTCATAGTGGCATAAAAGGTCAGTGATAATTTTGCTGTTCATACTCCAAGTCAATACTGGGTTCAATATAAGATAAAACTCAATGGAAATTATAGAATTTTATTCTCAGATGATTTGAAATATTTCAGATTGAATTAATTCATTAAAATATTATATGATACTTATCTTCAATGTTCTCTTGTGTTATATTATGGATAGCTGGTGCTTTCAAAAGAAGTGTAATATCGTCTTTACAGAGACTATATTTCCCACGACGCAATGCAGATTTGCAAATCTCTCCAGTCCACCTGTGATTTTCTGAGCAATCATATATTTCAGAAACTGCACCCATGGCAGTAAACTGATCAGGAACTTTCCTGGGCACTGAAGACAGCAAGAAAGATTCAAATTGTTGTATAAATGTCTCTGAAGAAATACCACCTGCAATTATTTAAGACTTTCTAGATAGTAGCATCTTGAACAGAAACCAAAGTGAAATGCTAATATAAAGCAGTCATTCTATTTTCCTGAAAATTTGATGAACACCCAATTTAATTCCTGATAGCATAAAACTTCATATAAGTTTTCTTTGCATGACGTCTGAATGGCAAGTGCTTCTACACTAGATTTGAGTTTCTTATTGCTTTTGCACCAACAGTATCAGGTGGGCTGGCATGGTTAGTGCAGATTTCCAGCAGTATGAGATCAACAGGAGCATCTGAGCCTCATGAAATAGGACTATACAAGCTCTAGCCTCATGGAAATCAAGATTCAGGGCTGAAGATGTGACAGAGAAAGAGCAGAACAGCCTGCAGGATCACAGTTGGCAGTGGGCAAAAACTGAAGTGAAACAAGTTGAAAAAAAGACCATGAGGCACTTAACAGTTGTGTGACACTGGCACTAAGGGACATGATTTAGCGATGGGACTCCATAGGTGAGACTGATGAGTGAATGTGTTGATCTTGAATATCTTTTTGAACACAGATGATTTTATGAGTCTATTGAAAATAGCGATTACCTTGCATAGATTTACACTGTGAAAAAATCAAGAGGAAGGGAAGCATCTTGAAAGAAACAGACTTTCAAACTGAAAAAATATTTATATTGTGTAAGTGTAAATTTATTTCTTATTTAATATTAAGTGGTGTTTTCTTTTCCCCAGTACGTTTATTTGTATTGAAAAGAAACTGGAAGTCAGAAACAACAAGAGGAAGGAAATAAAGAATTGAAAGCTGTTGAGATGGGGAGACAATATTTTTAAAGTGCAGAAATCTTTAATCTTGCAATTATCTGGAGATCTCCCTCACCCTTGCTCTTATGGGCCCCATTTGTGAATATGTTGCATTCAAATCCAACAGAAAGTGTTCTGATTTTTCTTCTCAAATGAAAAAATGATAGAAAGTG
Organism: Odontophorus gujanensis; assembly: GCA_013399175.1. Lineage (NCBI taxonomy): Eukaryota > Metazoa > Chordata > Aves > Galliformes > Odontophoridae > Odontophorus > Odontophorus gujanensis. The sequence continues at coordinate 50,644 of VXAB01002505.1, read as the reverse complement.
GTGCAATTTTTTGACATAAATGTTTCTACCCAATTCAAAGCATTTCAGTTTCCAGACTTCATAAGGCAGGCAGAAGAGATGAAATTGTAGATTCACAGATACTGAGGCAGTTGCCTCACTTATTGGCTGCATGATTATAGGTGCATTAACCTTGCAGTTAATAATGCTTAAAAATATTACAGGTCAGAATCCTATATCCAGGTCTAGCCCGTGGCTAGAAAACAAGCATGTAGGTTCACAAATCTCATAGGGAAGGAAGTACAAAAAAGGTTGAGGCTGATGTTATCTAGTTACTCCAGGACTTATAAGTAATCTATATATAACTTAACTAATCAATTCAATCTGTATTGAATTCACCAAGCAAATTCAGAATAACCAAATTTTAGCAAATCCACTCTTCACCTAGAAATTTCCTCTGCCTCTTAATGAATACCTAGTAAACATCATTTGTAGCAGTGTCTAAATTCATGATCTGTCATTTTTTTTTTCTATGATTATTTTAATACTATTTTTATTTCAGGTGATACGTAAAATGAAATTTCCTACAAAGCCTCTAAAATTTCATTCACAAGTTTTGGTAAAATGGTAATTTCTGGTAGAGGATAGATAAAAAAGGAGGTAAAAATTCAAAGTGGAGGTTAAAATATGCAGGATCGCTTTTACAGAAAAGGACAGCATTTGTCTGAGGTATCTAAGTGACAGCAGTTTAGTCGCTTTCCAGTCTGTCTTCTTCAGAGCCAAATCTTTGCAACTAGTAAATATTTGTAGCCCATTATCAGCCCATCCTCCATGGGGATTCCTCATGGGCTTATTAATTTTCTCTACATTCTACAGATCTGCATGTGTGATTCTAGAAATATCTGTGTTAATAAACAACACTAAGGAAATGTAAATATGTTATCTACTGCTAACAAAATGAATTGGGATTTAAAATATGCAATAAAAAGATGAAAATAAAAAGAAAGAAAATATATAGTTTCTTAAATGTGTTCATAACAGTTAACAGAAAATTTTTACAAGGTGAATTCAAAATTTCCCACAGTTACCTCCCTGGGAAATAGAGGCCTATTTTGAATGACAGAGCATATAAAGCTTGTCACTTGAAAGGCTTTCTGGAAGCAGTTTTTGTGTTGCTTGCCTATAAGAATGTTCTCTTTCCAAGAAGGATCATACCCCTCTTTTTTCTCTTTTCTCAAAGGGTTTCTAAGTATAGAGTTTGGAGTATTGCAAAAGGGTTGTTCTCAGGTTTCTGCCAAGAAGATGCAAATGAGACTCCAAGTCCCCTCTATTGCTAGGTTTTGCATACACATGTAGTAAAGATTTAAACTACGGGGTCCTGACCCTGCAAATACTTACACAGCTGCTACTTAACTTTGTGAATTTTAATAGATTCTTTTTATTAGCTGGTAAAATCAAGGTGTATAAGAATTTGGGACTGAGACCTGGTTTACTACAGACAGTGAAGCAAAAATGAAAATGCAGACAAAAATATGTAACTTGAAAAGTTGTTGTTATCTAATCCAGTAACTAAGCCACTACTTTGATATTAAACTCTTTGAAACAGAGACCGTGTTCTTATCTTCTGTCTGTACAGCAGTGACATCCTGATCTGCAACAAAAAAATGTTCAGAGAAACCTCATATACAAAGAAACCTTTGTATTTTCCTCAAAAAGAACCATTAAATCAAACTGTTTTATTCTAGATCTTTTCAAATATAGCATTTTGTCCTATTGCCAGACAATGCGTATATCTCACCAACTGAAAGTGTTTGCCATTTAAACAGTATGCCTATAAATACATGTAATGATCAGTATGCACAATGAAAGCAAAGATTCATTCAATGAAAGATAACTAAAAATAGAAAATAAAACTCATACTGTGGATTAGATACTAAAAAGTCAGATGGAAAAAGGGAAAAGACTGGAAAACATGAAGTTCTACATAAACATGCAAAATAACTTCTTTACTGGGAGGGTGGTAGAGCACTGGAACTATCTGCCCTGAGAGGTTTTCTGGAGATACGGAGATATTTAAGACCCACCTGGATGGTTTCCAGATCAATCTACTGTAAGGGACTTGCTTGAGCAGGTTGTTAGACTCAGTGATCTCCAGAGTTCTCCTCCAATCCCTATAATTCCATGATTCTATGTGGCTATGATCCTGTGATTCTATGCATCTATGATTCTACACATCTATGATTCTATTTTTCTATGGTCAAGATTGGAAAACTACAAATTAAACAATACATTATAGACATGTAACATTTTCTAACTATCCACAATATTTATTCCATTACAATTCCTCTTAGCATTAGGGTATGAAGGCCTTAGGAATATCCTTTTGCCATTTCAGTCAAATTCATACTTAACTTGGTCAGTGTGGCTTCATATTTTCAAAAGACAAGCAACTACTAATAAGCTTTTTCAGCTTCACTGAAGGAAATGATAACGATCGTCCTGGATTATTCCATTGGTAATGTCTAGTTAGCTAATTTGGTATATTTTTACAGATGGTGGCCTTGCCAAATGAGAAGTTGAATAGGGGGATTGGAACTGCATATTTTCATGTGTGGTAGGAGATAATACTTTCTATTCCTCTCCAGTAAGGAGGATCTAAAATTCTTACCTTTTTCTGCATTATGTACTTTAGATACCAGAAAATCATCAAGGAATAAGAGAGAGTCTGTTGCTCTCCTGGTAAATGTGTTTAAAATTCAAAATAGTGATCTTGTTCTCTATTCTCCAACACAATTCATTGGAAGAATAACAGTTGTCAGACACCTTCTGAAAAGCAATTGGTCTTTGAGAGAGCATAAATATATTTTTCTAGCCCTGGAGATCTATCCACTAAGGATAAAAACTGAAGTTGAGAGACTATGATCCTTTCCTACACTTAGAGCTTCTAAATGGCTTGCTACATAACAGTCTTACTATGGAGATGGGTCAGACTGTATTGAAACCTCAAATTATTTTCTTATCATGTGCAAGAATCTATATTGGCATGGTTTTATGATTTTTGTTATTGGTCTTCCACATCATAACATCATGTAATGCATTGGGAATTAAAGAGTTAATGCTCCAGCTCCATGGATCATCAATAGCTCCAGGTACATCTGTCTCAGAAGAGAAGAACTACGTACTCCAAGGGATTTTGTGTTCTTTTGAGTTTTTCCATTTTCTACTCAGATTGGAAAGGAGGGGATGGGAGGGGAGAGGAGGGGAGGGGAGGAACAAAGATACCACCTTCTTTCCTTTCTGAAAACGACTCTAAATACACTTTAAAAACTCTCAAGTGTTACTGAAAAAACATATCTATATATTTTCTGGCATCCTCTCTAGCAGTTATCAGCTGCTACAAACTAGTATGTGGAAACACTTGATTTGGTTCTTTTGGTTGAAACAAAGAACCTTTAGAAGGATGACTTCTGCATTCTCCCACTGTGTGTCAAGTCATAACTTTAGACTTTGCCACTGCCCTACAATATGCTTGCAAGTTCATTTTACATTCAGGAAGCGGAGAAATAGCATTAGATAATAATGAATCATACAGAGACATAAATATTTAACACATAAGGCTGAAAAAAGTGAGAATAAAACAAATAGAAAGTGTAAGGATTGCAATCAGAGAATGTCTGAAAATAGGATGAGTTTTGGGAGGAGGATGTAGAATAAAATAGCATACACAAGTTAAATAATAACATTAAATTGGGTTGGCAAGAAGAGAGATGCAAAAAAAAATTAACTTAGTTCATATGAAAATGTTATACTAAGTTCTGTAGATTTCACTGTATTTTTCATGCTCTTGCAATGTTAACAGAACAAACAAAAAATCCACCAAAGTACTCAAAATCTGCAGAGAAATAAAGTTCTGAAGGTGCATCATTTTTCTGAGTTACAAAGGATATGAGGACAACAAGAAGGCGCTCAGACCTTCTCAAGTAGATATATAGGATAGTTTGACCTTTGCTTTGAGATTAAAACGGTGCATAGTGTAAGGAGCTCAACCGAAGGGATGTGATTTGTTGCTCTCTTATCATCCTATTCCCCTAGATTCCTTAAACTGTTTCAAAGCTTACTAGACCACAGCACTCCACTTTTCACATAACTCACTTCATCTTCTGACTTCATAACAAAGTTTCTCTTAGCTGTGTCTCTCTTCAGCTTCACCTGTACCTCTTGATTTGTTCAAAATTCTCAAAATTTTCACTCAAAAGCTGCTTCTATTTGCTTTCACTAACATAATGGGAAACGCAGTCCTCTAAACCATCTCTCTCAAACATCTTAGAATATGATTTCTAAGTCTCAGGTCTAAGCCTTCATTCTTTTAATTACAACAGGGTAGCCAATAGTTTCAAAACTGACTCGTTGTATCCTGCACCTCTTTAGGTACCAAGATCTTTTGCAGATCTCCACTGATTGACTACTGAAGACAAACATGTCCTAACTCATTTGACAGCAAAAAACACTCAATAATTTTTTTAGGTTTTCAAAATCTAGGATGCTGTAGACAGCTATCAAAATCTACCTGAAAAGGAGGGCAGAGTAAGAATTAGCTGCAATTTTTCAAAAGCAATTGATTTTTCTAGAAAAACAACAAAATACCTTAACCTTAGGTCACAGTAAAAAGACTAAATCTTGATCAGCATTGGCTTCTGTTTTGTGAAAGGCCCAGAGCTGCGGATAGTTATTTTGGTTCTAAGTTGATTGTACATACACTGCAGTGAAGGAGAAATATCAATTGCAATGCTACAGTTCAGAAATAGCAAGCAATGTGAGGAATGGACCCCCTACAGGGGTGGCCTCATCACATCATTGATTCTCTTCTTCCCCCTCTGGTATGTAAAAGTTCAAACTATTGTTCCCTCCTTCATTAAGAACAAACAAATAAACAACAACTTTGTGAAAAATTGAACTGTTTTGCTGGCAACTAAAATGAAAAGAGTAGAACTGGGAAAACAAGACACCTGCGTGGATAGTAAGGGAGAAAAGAATGTACCCTACTGATGTTTAAGTCTAAGAGAAAACCCAAACATTCCTTCACCTGAAAATCAAGACTAGGATCGTCCAGATAGGGAATATCATTTTGTTGAAGTCTGGTGGAGAGAAGGAGCAATATAAAAGCTACAGATAATTCCAAAAATACTTGATTACACATGGAGAGATGTAATGACTGAGGTGCAAAAAGAAACTGCTTTACAATGAAGTTAAAGTTTTGTAAGACCAAAGTATTAGGCAACTCTGAATGTGTCCATGGAGAACCCTCATACAACCAATGGCTTCTGCTTCAAAAACTGAAGGACAAGAGCTAAAGACTGGGAAAGAAGAAATCAGAGGTCTAGATGCAATATTTATGGGGGATAGAAGATGTTGCTTAATATGATTATGCAAACTGAGGAGATTGCATTTAATCTGCCGAGTTGCACTGGTTACTGCTATCATTTTCATCTGTGTTACGAGTTTTCGTTACTTCTTTAATTAAAATGTTGTTTTTTAGCTACTTGATACACATTTCTTGAGTGTGAAAAATTTGCTCCCAGAACACCAAGAAATGTAGTATAGCTTTTTTTTTTGTAGTAATATTCTTAAATTTGACTCTATCCTTACCTCTGCCTCTCAAAATATGGTTAAAGGGTTATGGTGGGAAAAGAGAGCACATGGAATGTGAGTTGTTAGAGCAAATAGAAACGAAGTCAAGATCTCTTGACTCCCAGTCTTGCATTAACTGCAAAACTCCCAGGGGTCTCATATTTAACAGATGTGGTAACTCTGGTTTAATTTTAGTTTCTATAGTGCATTTTCATTATAATGTCTTCTTCATGGGCTGGATGAGAGAGAACCAAAATAAAGGAGAAACTGTCAGCAGTAAAACTGGCTATCAAATAAGCTACTGAAAAATTAAACAGTTCGGTTTGTGTAATTCCTTACACTTATCAGAGGAACTTATTTATGAGGTAGATAATGTTAAACATAGCATCTGATGAAATTTTAGCTCATACACAGTTTTATGTTTGCATTTCTGTAGTAGTCATGTTACTTAGCAGGAGTAGCGCACAACAACGGGAAATGCATTAGGGTTTTAAAAGGTTACAAGTCCATTAATTAAAGTGAGATCACTTATTTTTTTCTAAAACCAGACCCATAAGCCATGTTGTCATTAAAAAAAAAAAAATGACAGAAGTACCACCAATGCTTAATTATAGTTTTGGAATGTCTCCGAGCTGCAGCATGCAAAGAACATTGATCACCTTTCATTTTTTAAAGAAGAATAGTTATGTTTTCTCCCAAGGTCAGAGGGCTCACTCCAGTTACTTAACTTATGATATCTGTGATGCTGTTTTTTCATCTATGAAATATCGCTTTAACAAGTTGCTTTCTTGTAACTACAGAAGAGCAGATGAAATGGGTATGAGTGAGTTAGACCACACTTAATGCTCTTAATCTTAAACAAAAAAAACTTGCTAGTCTTCTCCCGTTCTGTAAAAACTATTTACAAGCAGCTGTCTTTTGTAACAACCACTGTCAGAATGTAGTCTCCAAGCTGGAAAAAACAATAGTTTTGTCTGCCAGATGTGTTTAATTTAAAACAACTTGAGTTCAACTAACTTCTGCTGAGCTGATGTCAGTGTTTCACTGGAATTTGCCCAGATTTTTCACAATTTTGGGACCTTGAAAAATGAGGTGAATCTTGGTCAAGGGCAGACATGTCTCAGAACTTCTGCAGCTGAAATATCAAGAAGAAATAAATTGAATTGTCCAAAAAGCAATTTCTGGTGTATGTATCATTTTGAGTGGGGAAATGTAGTTTATTCGCATCATATTTAAATGAAATAAACAAACAAAAATCCCAACCTACTACTGAGTAAGTCATAAATGGTTGATCCATTCAACTCTAGAAGACTGTAAAAGTCTTTTGCTTAAAATAAAACATTTGAAAACAACAACAGCAAAAAAAAAACAACATGCATTACAGCTGTCAAAATGACATATTTGAGCACTATTTCTCAAACAAAATGAAGTTTATTTACAAGATTTAAAGTATGATTCTACTAGTTATTTACATTCTTCTATTTTTTTTTTTTTTTTGTTTTACTGAATTACCATTGATTAAAAATGCGTCCAGTTTAATGAACAGGGCACAAGGAGCTTCCACAGACGCAGGAGTCTATTATCTATGAAAAATACACAAACACATAAATAGATAAATAGATAAATAAATAAATAAATAAAATTTCACTGGTATTATGAATGTCTACTAACTAAAAGTTTTATTTTGATTTTTTTTCCCATCTGTCTATTCCACTGAACTTGCCCAGATGGTACTCTACTTAGGGAATCTTTATTCTTTTCTTTTCTTTATTTTCTAATATTTCTCTTGGTAACAGTGTTCTAGAAGATGCTTTCATTTACTACTCTTTGTTTTTTTTTGTTTTTTTTTTCTAGTATTCTATCAAAAACTAAAACCAAAAACCAACCCCGCAAAACAACAACAAAAACAAAGAAATATCTCTCAAAAAACTTAATCTGAGCTTATGTGGCAATTGTCACCCAAAGCTCATTCTTTCACATGACATTTGTTTACTTATATTTTATTCCCCCTTACAGGTTTGTTACCATTATACTCAACACTTTGGGAATTGAATAGATCACAGTAAAAGAGCCAGGGCTAATGCTTTCAAATATACAAATTTCCTCTGATGGTCTAGCATGGCAAAGCACCCAAAGGACTGATCTCTTAACAGTTAGTAATTATTGCCTTCCTTGTAAGATATGCCTTCAATTGTTCAAGTTGTCAAGAATTCCATTCAGAGCCAACAATTGTGCTTAAACCACCCTTTAAGCCCTGACAAAATGTTGCTAAACCACAATACTCTACAGAGATTTAACTGATGGTATACTCTCCTTTCCTTCACTGACACCAAAGCAAGAGTATGTGAGGAAAATTATAGTAGCTATAGACTGCCCTGCTTGGCATGAGGGGCTGTGCCTTCAGTCTGTCTGAATTTTTAATTGTTATCATCTGGAACATTGAAATGATATATTTATTTCCAGTCTTGCAGCACTATCCAAAATCTGTAGGAGTATAAGTTGCAGAAAGGCATAAAAAATTTCAATTCTGAGAAATAGAAAATTGAATTATTGTTTGAGAGGTTTCTTGATCATTCTTCAGATCCCAGAAATATAATAATTTCTCTGTTTCTGGAAACCTTTCAAACATTTGGAAGTCCCATTTTGACTACATAAAAGAACGTGTTTAAATAGCCTAAAATTCTCCTTTGCAATAAAAGATCATAGAATCAGAACATCAGAGCATTATAGAATCATAGAATCACAGAATCACAGAATCATAGAATTGCTTGGATTGTAAGGGACCTCAAGGATCATCATGTTCCAGCCTCCCTGTCACAAACCGGGTTGCCAGCTGCTAGATCAAGTGCTAGATGAGACTGTGAAGGGGCCCATCCAGCCTGGCCTTAAACACCTCCAGGGATGGGGAATCTACAACTTCTCTGAGGAAATCTGTTCCAACACCTTATCAGCCCTTCAGTAAAAAAACCTTTCCTCTGACATCTAATCTGAATATCTCTTCCTTAAAACCACTGCCCCTTCTCCTATCACTACCTACTCATGCAACAAAAGAAAAAGGTTTTCTTTTTCCCTCATGTTTATAAACTCCCCTTAAATACTGGAAGTCTGCAATGAGATCTTCCCACAGCCTTCTCTTTTTCAGGTTGAACAGGCCCAGCTCCTTCACTCTGTCTTCATAGGAGAGATCTAGCCCTTGGATCCTCTTTGTGGCAATCCTCTGGACTGTCTCCAACAGCTCCACAACTTTCCTGTGTTGGGGTCCCCAGGCCTGGACACAGTCCTGCAGCTGTGGCCTCACAAGGGTACAGTGGACAGGTACAATCACCTCCCTCACCCTGCTGGCCACCCCTCTTCTGGTGGAACACAGGATACCATAGGCCTTCAGTCTGCAAGTACACACTGCTGGGTCATGTTACATTTTTCATCAATCAGAACCCCTAAGTCCTGCTCAGCAGGGCTACTCTCAAGGAGTTTTTATCCCAGTCTGTATACGTACTTGGGATTACATTGACCCAAATGCAAAACCATGCGTGACCTCCCATGGTGAAGCCATGATGACTGTCTTGGATCACTCATTTGTCCTTCATGTGCCTTAACAATAGAATTACTCTCCAGAAGAATTTTAAGCAAAAGGTAAATATGACATAATATCTTGCACAAAAGGGAAGCTTTTGAACAAATGTATTCATTCTCCTAATTTGTTTCCTGTATCTCTAACTTTAAATCTTCATGATATCAACAGAATATTGATGTTTATTTGGGAACTCCTCCCTAAATATGTTGTAAAAACAGATGTCCTGCCTGGAACTGCATTGAATCTTGCTTGTGAAGTGCCATAATTGATAAAAGTTGTCTATCACAGGCTAGTCATCTAACCTAGACAAAGTTATCTGCAACATCAGAATGAAGGCTGTCAGAACAGATTTGTGACACAAAAATTAGTAAAAAAAACCCACAGTGCCTAACAAAGGCAGATCTTGTGATGTATATCTCTTCACATCAACTACAGTTAGACCCCAGAAAGTGAGTTTTGGATGCTACATCAGCATTTTATATATGGAGTAGATTGTTAACAGAGAATAAATATCCTTTTGGATCAGTATAATAGGATTGAATTTTTTAAATCAGTCTCATTCTAAACCTATCAACCTCAGTATAAATTTTCTGTGTAAAAAAGCCAGACAAACACAGAACTCTGCTGGCAACTTTAGTTAGCCAAAAGACTTTTACCTTTGTGATGTATACTTCCAGGAGTGCTGAATGGAGGCTAAAATGTAAGAATACTTATTACCCTACAGAAAACTCATGACAAGTGCAACAGAGAGGAACAGTGCTTGCTTTATTTTTCTTTTCTAGGGAATTCAGGCATTTCCTTGCTCTACTGAAGAATTCTGTTAGAGTTGAGCAACTAGATGTGGTGTTAAAATGTGAGTGCAAGGGGAGAGTCTGTATCGCTCTCTATTAAAGCCAGTCCTCTGTCTCACAGAACCATTACATGGGTACCTTTACCTTTTGGTTTTCCTGGGCCACATTAAGTGAAGAATTGCCCTAAACCGCATACATGTAGGCTGCTCCAAAATTTATGCCTCCTATTTATTTCCATGGAAACTACAAGACAGAAAGCATAATAAAGCAAATTCTCAGCTACAAAACACTTTTTCAACCCAGTCACCATCATTAGCTATGCAATCTCAGCAGCAAAGAACCATAGTGTGTATGCCATGGACATAAAAATCTGCACCAGTGAATGTGATCCACTTTCACCACTGTTGCAGTACACAACTGTGAAAGACAACAATTGTTTCTTCTCATGTCTCAAAGCTTGTTTTCTGAGGCATTTTTTTCAATAAAACTATGACTTACCTAGGAAGTGAGTGGCTGGTGTTGCCATATAGTGGTGGGCATCACTCTGTGGGCAGTTTTAGATTTGAAAGCATTTCTTTGAAGCAGTTTACCTTCGAAAGGGAGTCCTCAGGAGTGCTTAATGGTGGAAGATCTGGCCTGTAATCAGATAACTTGTACTGGGGACTAGGGGACAATATCATTGTATCCTGTGAAGGCAAGATACAATTTGGTGTCTTCCTGCTCTCTCTTATCTTCTGGCAAGACCTGGAAGATGGGAAAAAATAAATTCCTGCTGAGATCCAAAAACCAGGAGCTGTCACTTCAAAAAGAGCTGACTTGATCACTTTGGACTTAAAAATTAAGAAGAAGAAGTCATCATCAACCGAACAACACAACCTCCAACAACCTGACGACCCATTGCTACTGGAGATCAGCATCTGAAATATGAGCTACCTTGGAATTGCAGTGACGACTATCTCTCTCTTGCTTTCTTCAAAGACTTCTTGCTTTTATTTTCTCTCTCTTCTCTATCATATGTCTTCTCTTTGCCATCTCTCTAAGCAACTAGGATTTATAATAAACTGGTTAGGCTAACTTTTGATACGTTGTGTCTTAATCTTGCTGTCAGGTACACATATATCAAAAGAACCTCCTCTTCCTCCTATTAATTGAGACAAGACGACAACCCACCACCTCACTGTGTGCACGTTCACTGTTTTGTCCAGTAAACATCAATGAACGTGAAAGGATTTTTTCCCATGTGGAAGAATTCAATGACACACTTTTAATTCAAACGCAATTCCATGTCAGATGCCATTTTGTCAGACAGATCCCCTACTGCCACCTGTCACACAGCAACAAGATGTAATGGAATATTGGTGGGTAGGTTCAATCTCTACTGTCATAGCACCAAAATCCACTCTGGCATTGTGGGTCAACATAATAAAATAGGGAACATTACTTTCAGAGCAGCTCTCATGAAATAAGTAATACAAATAATGTATATAAGTTACAAAACTTAATACAAATGCTTTGTATTAAAGCATTTTATAAAAAGAGAGCAACAAATAAGTCGTGGGATGCTTGACCTTGATTTTGTGAAGCTAATGCAACGATGTCTGGTTTGATGGAAGTGGTTGTAACTCTTTGTGAGCTCTCAAGGTGTTTGCTAGACAGTTTTGAAGAAATTTTACTTATTTTGTACTTCACCCTTGACCATAATTGTTCACTAACCTACCTACAGCCAAGAAGTGATGACATGAATGAGAACTGATTGTGAAAAGAGGGATATTTTTCTCTAGTAAGAGAAGACAAATAAAAGTCTGGCAAAGAGATGAATCGAGACTTGTACAAACTTATTTAAACTAGGCCTCATAGCTTGTGCTATGTAACTTCAGGAAGGGACACAAGGACCGTAGAAATTTATGGTCCATTGAAGATAAGTGAAAACAAGTAGAGCTGCTGTTTGCTACTCAGTTGAGGGAAAGAGGGGAGGATGAGTTCCATGAATATATTGACAGCACAATGGTGGGTAGGGTTGCTGGGGTTGGAGGGTTAGAGGGCCTAGTAAAAAATGAGAGTTGCTGTTTGCAACTCAATGGGGAAGTCCAGTGGTAAGGAGGCAAAGTTGCAACACAATGAAAGATTTCACAAGGATCTCATCAGAACAGCCCAAAGACCCTCCCCACATTCTAGGATGCATGCTCAGAAGGGGGGAACATGCAATGCATATGTAACAAATTCCTTGGAAAGGCAATGAATATGTATACACTATGCATATAAATGCGTAGTCACCACTTATCTTGGTGTGCATGTTTGGTGAGCCATCGCCATGCACTCAGTGCTGTAATAAAGGGCAAATCTTCTTGACATAACTAATTGGTGTGTCAAGTTACTTTGTTGGATTTCTTGGCTTCAGAGATGTAATCAGATTTATAGTTCAGTATCTGGTTACAACTCCATACATTCCATTTGGATATATACCGGTAATGTATTTAGGTCAATTGAAAATTAAGTCAGAAATATAAATTGATTATTCTTTTTTTGCCACCTTGAATTATATTCTCAAATTCTCAAATGTGTTACATAGGGTACACAGATACTCTCATGGTCCGTGTTGGGAGGGAAAGCCTGCTGCAGGCTAACTGGAATTGGGGAATCAGACATATACAAGCCCTGTGGCAGAAAATCAGTTTATTGACAGAATCTGTTTTGCTCTCCTCAGTATAACAGACACAATGACAAATAGAAACAGCAGTGCTGAGAACTCAGGCAGGAGACTCAGCATTAGCTGCCCCAAATCTGCTAAACAAGGAATAATATGCCAGCAATCTGTGCAGAGTTATGTGGAACTTCATAGCTTCAATGAAGGCTTGCTCACTTAAAGCTCAGGAGATTTTCAGTGAAAAATTTTCAGACTCAATCAATCCATAGTTTCCAATGAAATACTATTTCATTGGAAAATGTTTCTACATGTCTTGTAGGATATTATATGCTCATGCTGCTGTCTCAGCATTATCTGTTGAGCAGACAGGTTGGGAGTTAAAAACTAAGATGAGATACAACTTTTTGTTTGTTTGTTTGTTTTTGTGACACAAAGAGTTATGCTGTGCTCAGCTGTGCCCTTGGGTTTGCAGTACCATCCCAAAAGATTACTGCCTCCTGAATGTCAGTTCTGGTAATTTGAAATGAACTAACTTCCCATCTTCTTTTTTATTGAATACACACCCAACCACCATAACTTAACTTCTGTGGCAGCAGCCAACAACATCAATACGATGTATGTATTCAAGTGAATGTGCTCGAAGAGCACAGGCAACATTAGCATTTGTTTTTCTTACCCCAGTGTGAATTTTTCTTTTCTGATGTAAGAAAATGTTTCCTAATGTGGTGTCTGCACAATGAATGCATTCTCCTGGTTTGAGTTTTGCTTTTTGCAACACAGCTTCAAGTTGCAAAGTCTGAGTTTTGTGGTCTGTGCATATCAATACTGCTTTCAATTGCTTATGTTGCTATTTTTTCAGACATTATTATTGTTATTACTATTAATGACTACAGGGACTCTTCTAATAACACCCTCTTTATCCCTCATTATTATGAGCAAGGACCAATTGCAGAACTTTGCTGACAGTCTTGTGAAAAAGGAAGGGCTCCCTGTAATGTAGGGAGGATAATTAGTGAATTTTTAAGCAGATATGCAAATCTGATCCAGAAATCCATTACAGAATTTCCCGTGGTTCATATCTAGTCAAAACCTGAAAGTGCAATTTTGTATGAACTTCTGAGTAAACTTTAAAGGTCTAGCACAGTTCCTTTACAAGTGTATCCTTGCAGACAAGTATGTCCTTCACATCTACTATGAAGAGTTTTGCACTTTACTATCTGCCTTATCGAACTTTAATGTATAACTAAATCCATCACAGGTTGTCATATTACTTAGCAGCTGTAAATTTTTGTGTACACACTCAGACCATGGCAAATGAGAGGTCATTCAAGTTAGGTGAGCTAACAGTGAAAAGAAGTGAAGGTAAATCACATTACAATGCAGTTTTCACTCTGAATTTAGGTAGAGGTAGTTGCAATCTAGTATATTGTGAATTGTTATGCTGTAATAATATGACTATTGGAGTTCCCAGAGATAAATACATTTCAGTACTGCTGATCTATGTTTAGAGATCTTTGGGTTCCTTAGCCCAAACTATGTACATTAACAATGCGATGCTGGATCAGCTCTTACTTCACTTTAAAAGCAATGTCTGCAAAGTCCATTGGTAATGGCAAAGAGAAGTGTTTGTTACTAATAATATATGTGGCAAAATGAATACTATTTGTGACACTGAATGTTTCTTTTTTTTTCCTAAAAATGCTGTGTAGTGACTTCACTTCTGATTGAAATGCATATTAGCATCATGATTTTGATCTAATGATAGACAGGTTGGATTGTAGGATTTTATTCAATCTCTCAATGGAATCACAATGATTCATCGAAATGTTGAAAGTACAAAGTGATTTAAAAATCAGTCAGAATTGTTTAAACTTCAAGTACAAATCAGGAATGCCTGTGCCCGAACAGAAAAATTAATGCATATAATACATTCACACCTTCTCTAATTCAAATAAGACATATTTCCAAACTATTACCATATTGGGTAAAATCAAGATATAGATAAATGTGACTTCTGACATGAGTTGCACATATTAAAATGGCTGAACATAAAGAGCTGTGAGTAAGCCCCCATTCTCTTTGCAAAAAAATCCATCAATTTTCCTGCAGAACGTGACATAGCATTTCATCCGAATTCAATTTCAAAAGGTGAAGTCTAAGAATTTCATATAGCTCTGCAGATTGGATTCCATCACTTGTATTTCCTGGGCCACAAATAATTAATAGATTATCAAATCCTTTGAAAATATGAAGAGTTGTAAAATCTTCATTTACTCCACCTAAATAGATGGATAGATAGATAGATAGATAGATAGATAGATAGATAGATAGATAGATAGATAGATAGACAGACAGACAGAGACAGACAGATAGGTAGATAGACAGATAACTAAAAAACAGACTGTTAGTATGTTTCTAGGGAAACACTGATAGATTTCCCTCCTCATCTTAACAACTGAATAAATAAAAAGAACCTCATTCTTACTCCATATCATCTCATAATGTTCATTAAGATATTTCCTTGTGAAGTAAACATTCCAGGATCACTCTTCTCTATCCAGATGTCTTAGTTGGATCCTTTTATCTCTCTTCATCAAAAAGTGCTAAAGGAAGCCATGTACAATATTAAGATCCATGTTGTAGGACTTAGATAAGTAAGAACCAAAATGAGACCAGGTTCAGTTCTCATGAGGTATGTTACTTCTGAAAGTTAAAGAAAAAACAGAAAATCTAGGTTTTAATAAATTCACGTCAGTTGAAAATGCAAGGGAGAGAGCTGTCTCTAGTTCCAACATATATGTAACATTCACCTAAGATTTCCAAAGGGGCAGTATAAATGAAAGGTACTTCCTGGGTCTTTGCTCTGAATAAGATGTATTTTTAGAATTCAAATGGTATTTAGATTATACACCCCTTTTATTTTCTGTCTACCTCAGCACCTTTTTTTTTTTTTAATTCTGTGTCTATTTTTCTCCACACGACCATACATTAAGAAGTTGATTCTTCACTATGCTTCAGTCACTACAGGCAGTGACAACTCAAATCCCCTGTGCATCACATAGTTTGGTAGCTTCTGCAAAAAAGTTCATTTGCTATAAAAAAAAAATAAAAAAAAAAATCCTTAGTGTTTCCTTTTCCCCTTCTGTGTAGAAAATATTCAGTCCAGAATTCCAAACAGTCACAACAGACTTAATCACTTTTTCTTCTTACAACTTACAAAATTAATCATAGAATCTTACATTTAGAGCTAGAATAGAATCTTACATTCAGAGTAAGCTGCAGAGCTCTTCTATAAAGACAGGCTAAGGGAGGCAGGCTTGCTTAGGCTAGAGAAGGTTACAGGGAGACCTCACTGCAGCCTTCTAATGTCTAAAAAGAGATTGTAAACATGAGTGAAATCAACTTTTTACAGAGGCAGATAGTGATAGAACAAGGGAGAATAAACAAACAAACAAACAAATAAATAAATAAATAAAATTGGCTGAATATAAATACCTGAACTAGAATCTTGTTTTAATATCAGCTGGCAGCAATAGAAACAGAAAGGAACCTACTTCGACAGGGGGATTGGACTAGATGATCTCTAGAGGTTCCTTCCAACCCCCACAATTCTGTGATTCTGTGATTCTGTAAGGAAAAATGTTACATACTGGTTTTTGTTTCTTTTTTTAAGAGGTACAATTTTCTGCAAAGTTCTATGCTGGTCTCCTTTATGCCCCAAAGATAAGAGCATTTACTGATCTTGGAAGGGATATTTCTGAATTTAATCACCAAGCAAAAATTCTCCCACATCTATAAAGAAGATGGTACCACATGCAAAATACTCTTAAGATTCATTCAATGTTTGGTTCCTGAAAAAGAAGTAGTTTGGTGGGTGAATGTAACAGACTGAGAGACAGAGACTGTCCATGATCACAACTTTGTATGGGAGCCAATACTAGGAATCTGGCAAGGGCAATAACTGAGTAACTATATGGATGTGTCGATGGTTTACGGCCAGGTTCGGCCCGGTTCTGTGACGATTGGTGCTGGGAACTCACAGATCCATGCCCCGGGAAAGGGAAAGCTGGAAAGGGAAAAGGGAGATGGGCCTAGAAACAAAACAGCGCCAACGATCTGAGGAGGAAAGCTAATTTACTAAATAAGATATCAGGAAGCAAAATAACACAATATAATACAATATAATTGGAATTAAAACTAATAAATCAAATAAAAGGAGTGAGAGAGAGTGTCCAATAAACCAAAGGCCTTACGTTAATGCTGAAGGTGAGAAGGCCGCGAGCACCCACTGCTGAGTCGATCCCAAAGGAAAGAGAGAGTCTCGTGACCACAGACAGTTTTTATCTTTCCCCATGAGCGGAAAAACATAAAAATGCGAAGCATCGCAAAGTCCTCTGGGGAACGTAGCTCTTCATCTCTTCTGAGACAGGTATACCTGGAACTATCGATGATCCATGGAGCTGGAGCATTAACTCTTTAACTCTTAATGCACTACATGTTGTTATGATGTGGAACATCAATACTAAAAATCATAAAACCATGACAAGATGCATGGCTCTCCGAACCTATCATTAGTATATTTTTTGTATATTGTAATTACAGTGAAAAATGTGTCTGATTTGCATCAATTGGAAGTACCTAGGCATCTCAGGCTGGATGGGGCTTTGAGCAACCCAGCCTAGTGAGAGGTGTCCCTGTCTATACCAGGGGGGTTCGAACTAGATGATCTTAACAGTCTCTTTCAATGTAAAATATTCTATGATAGCTTTGTCCCAAAACTTAGACTGATGGGTAATTCCAGTCTACCAAGACTGGTTATTCAGTTTTAGGATTATAGTGAGACTATAAAGAAAGCAGTATCAACAACATGAACATTTCAAATTTAAATTAAATATGAAAAGGACTGAAATGTTAACATGGGTGCATGTGAGTGTATGTGCAAGGGTCGAGAGAGTTAGGGTCTAGCTTCTCATTGAAAAGAGGTAAGTCTCAAGTAATTCTCTTCCCAAGGGACTTATTTGTTAAGTACTTGACTCCTGAGGTAATTGCATTCAATTGTAAGTGCATTCCAACTGCACTTCAGAAATACTCTGTGACAAGGACAATTTATCTGAAGAGCAGCAGTTTCTAACAGGGACAGAGAAGTCATGGTTTTCCTTACTGAACTCTGTGCTAAATTTTAACAAGTTAACTAGAGAGTATCTATGACGAATGTTCTAGATGTCACTCCCAGGACTTGTCAGTCAGAGACACTCCAACCCCTTTTTTGAACATCTAGGTGTGGCAGTGGCATAGGTGAATATGTGGAGTTCTTGATGGATTCACTTTAGGAAGGCAGAGTGTGCTAAAATAAAAGTTATTAATTAAAATTTTTAAGTTTTTTGAAGACTGGAATTTATCACATAGATTTATTTAAGGAAGACCGAATTTAGATATCTGTCTTCAGAGGCTTTTCCTCTTAGTCTTCATTTGTGATCAACAGAAGGAGATCTGCTGACCTCCATAGGGAAAGACAGCCTGCCAAATATGCAACTTACATCTTATTCTCTCAATTGAAAAGATGGGGAGTCCACAACAATTAAGATGCCCTACTTGTATGGAATTAATCCAGGATGAGACAATATTTTTTTCCATTAAAGATAAAAAGTGCTGACCTTTTAGTTCAGACACCAACTTTAGAAACTAAAAATCAGTTACAATTAATGTTAACACAGGAAAATCCCAAGCACAACAATTAACTTCTGCAGAAGAGGAATACTTGATTTCATTTATTAAATTGCTTAGTAAGGCATACATCCTAGAAATACTTCTAAAAGGAACCTAGAATCATAACTTCCACTTTTGCTCTCACACCTGAATCTCACTTTGACCTCGAATAATGCCAGTTATTTCAGTAAATATATTTGGCAACAACACCTTGACATATGAGTAGAACCTTTTATAATGTTAAATAATTAGTCACTGTGGGGTTAGATCGGAGTTCTGATGCTTTTACCTCACACTGTGGTGTAAAGCAGGTGTGAATATCATATAAAAGCTATAAAAGCATTACTTAATTGGTGGTCAGTCAAGAACAGGCAAAGCTATTTATTTCCAACATGGGATGTTGCCTCTGAAGCTCAACTCCTTTGTACTTGGTTGCATATAGTTTTACACTTAGCTATGACTCAGATAATGGCATGAACACTATATGCCCCAAATAGGCCAAGTGGACACATACCTTGTCTAAAAAGCTTATTATTTTCTTTTTAAAGAAACTGGGAAGCTGGCCCTTGTAATATTTAAAGTAATTTTTGTATGTCACTTATACAGGAGGTCAGAGACCAACCTCCACCCCTCCACAGGCTAAGATGAATTAAAATTCACATCTCCACATCTCGAAGATGACTAGAACCCTGAACTCAAGAAACTAGGTCTCTCTAGAGGTCAAGATGTTCCTTTTGCTGACATAACAAATGATTGCTGATCAAACGATCGTATGAAGGCAACAGGGAGAATAAGGATAAATACTTCAACAGTAAAGACTCCAAAGGAATTAAAGAGTAATTCTTCAACAAGGTAACAAAACCTGCTTCCTAGCTGAAGAGTAGCTTGGGAAATGTACAGAAAGATCTGTAAGCCACTGTGATGCTCAAAAACCTTAATGTAGTTGCTATCACATAAACTGGATGGGATGATTTCCACTACTGGAATACAGGTATTGATGGCTACAAGTTGTTCAGAAGGACAGACGACAGAGGAGGGGAGGATTTCCTCTTCATTTTCTCTTCAACACAGAAGGAATACTGTGAAGAGCTGCCCTTGAAGAATGTCTATAAGCAAGTCAAAATCCTACCAGTGAGAGCTAGAGACCAAGGCAACAAAGGAAGCCTTGTGGTTGGAGCCTATTACAGGTTGCCTGATCAAGCAGATTCTGTTGATATGGTTGGTATGGGAGAACCAGCATGGCTTCACCAAGGGCAAGTCCTACCTGACCGATCTGATCTCCTACTACCGTTACCAGTCTGGTGGATGAGAGAAAGGCTATTGTTGTGGACTACCTTGACTTCAGCAAAGCCTCCCTGTGAGGACAGGCTAAGAGAGATGGAGCTGTTTAGACTGGATAAGTTTCCGGGGAGACCTGATAGTAACTTTTCAGTATCTAAAAGGGAGGTGTAAGAAAGAAGGAATTAGACTCTTTATCAAGGTCCATTGTGAAATAACAAAGGGAATGTTTTCGAACTAAAAGAAGAGACACTTAGAATCATAAAATCTGTAGAGTTGGATTTTTAGATTAGATATAAGGAAAAGTCTTTTACAGTAAGGATGGTAAGGTACTAGAACTCTTTGTCCAGAGAGGTAGTGGATGCCCCAAACCCGTAAACATTCAAGGCCAGGTTGAACCAGGTTTGAGCACTCTAATCTGCCTGTAGATGTCCCTGTCTATGTCAGGGGATTTGGACTAGATGTCCTTCACAGGTCCTTTCCAACTCAAATGATTCTATGATATGGTTTATGGAAATATTTGCCACTTAAGTATTTCTATGATCTTTTCTAGAATGTTGATGCGCATTCTCATTATGTTATTTAAATGAATGAGTTTCTCAAGTTCCTTACGTCTCTACTTTCAAAAACAGTTTTAAAATTTATTTGAAAATTATCTTTTGGTACCTGGTATAGGAGGTGTCCCTGCGTATAGCAAGGGGATTTGAACTAGATGAATTTAAAGGTCCCTTCCAACTCAAAACATTCTATGATTCTATTATTATATGTCTCATAAGAAATGCAAAGTATATGCCTTTTCAGTTGTCCTAGATACATCTTCTTTTGATAACTCTAACATATTTATATAGAATCTCTGGTTGCATCAACACAGGTAATATCCAATTTATGCATATACATGTTATCTCTTTTTTTTTTCCCCTCTTGTTTTCTCTTTCATTTTCCCTTACCATCTCTTTTTCTC
Organism: Odontophorus gujanensis; assembly: GCA_013399175.1. Taxonomy (NCBI): domain Eukaryota; kingdom Metazoa; phylum Chordata; class Aves; order Galliformes; family Odontophoridae; genus Odontophorus; species Odontophorus gujanensis. The sequence continues at coordinate 30,104 of VXAB01002505.1, read as the reverse complement.
TTTTACTTTTTCGTTTTCCTTTCTTTTTCTATTTCTTTTTCTTTTTTCTTTCTTTTCTATAGAAAGTCTATGAATCATGTAAAAACTTATGGCAGATATTTACCTATTTTCCAGGAGACCAAATGTTGAAAAAAGTGCAACACAGTGTGATTCTGTTTCATTTTAAAAGAAAGAAAACAAAACAAAACAAAAACCTTGTCAAGTATTATTTCCCAGGGAGACATTACCTACTTGGGATTTCTAAAATAAAAATGTGTTGTTGGTTGTTGTTTTTTTTTCCATTCAGTTCTGCTAAGATAACTGTGGAATTACCAGCCCCTCAACATATTTTTCAGTAGCTTGGAAATGCAACCAAGACAGAGTTGACTTGGCAGAGATAAGAGAATAAATTGTTAACAATTAATCAAATCACAGAAGGATTTATATTAATTAAGTGTCTGGACTAATAAATAGAAAATGTAGCCCAAAAAGATAAAACTGAAATAAACATGTTTAGGAGCAATGGATAGACAAAGTTTATCTGTTGTAGCAAGAGATAGTACTGACAATGGATTGGGATTTGACAGACTTGGAATGCTCCCCAGAGTATTCAACTTCAAAAGGAAGTAAACACTGTTAGGAGGGAAATTACCAAAGGAATATAAGAAATCAGTAGAGCTTATCACTACTATGCAAAACTACATTCCTGACTTCTAAGACTAAAATCCCTTTGCAGACCCTGGCTGCTGCTGAGCAGAACTCACAAGGGCTTTCATCAATTTCGTCCTTACAGACAGAGACAATACTAAAGTTTCTTAGCATAGGATTTGGACAGCACTAAAGTGTTCTTTGTTTCTATAAACATGTTAATAAGAGATTTTGAACTTTAATAATTAAAAAAATGGGTTTATTTTTATTTTTATTTTTTTCCCATAATAAGAATGCTTGCTGGGTAGTGATATTTGTACTCCCTAAAAGAGTCCATCTGTTTATTTGAAGGAACTAAGTAACCAGACAGTATATTCAAAGACAAACAGTTTGATGGTAAATCAGCATTTCAGTCACACTACCACCTACTTATATCCAGTGCAGCTAAAGTGATATAAGCTTGCAAAAAGATTGTGCCTTGACCTGTGTAGAACTAAGATCAGCAAGAAAAAGAAAGAGTTCACCCATCTATCATCTCAGCCACCCTTGAAAGACTAAGAGGCCAGCAGTGGTCAGTGATAAACAACAGCTCCCACAGTCTAATAAATGCACACTTCTGCATATACCTGGACACATATAAGAGACTTTATAACTCTCTACAACTCCCTGAAAACAGGTTGGTGGTGACATGGGAGTCAGCCTCTTCTCCCAGATAACAGCAATATGATAAGAGAGAATGGCCTCAAGTTACACCAGAGGAGATCACTTTTTTGGGGAATAGATTATTCCTAACATCCAACCTGCATCTCCCCCGGTGTAACTAGAGGTCATTCCCTCTTATCCTGTCAATAGTTATGCTGGAGAAGAGGCTAACCCCCACCTCATCACAACCTTCTTTCAGGGAGTTGGAGTGAGTGAGAAGGTAGCAGTACAAGCTGGGCATTGCCTACCTAGGGAGAAACTGCAGGAAAGGCTCTAACAGAACTGCTGGGAGGTAAAATTTAGTGCGGGCTTACAGAGTGCCCTGGAAGCAAAAGACCAACATCAGCCTGGGCTGTAGGAAGATGGGGAGAGACAGGAAATCCAGGGAATTATTATAACACTATATTCAGCACATGTTATGCATTGATCATAGATACTATCTCCAGCTCATGAGGCACTTGGGCTCCCCACTACAAGGAAGACACTTCTAATAGAAGATAATTATATGGATGTCACCTAAATGATGGGGGTCAAAGCACTCACCCTGTGAGGAGAGTCTAGGAGAACTGGGCTTGTTCAGCCTGAAATAGAAACAGCTTCAATTCAAAAGTACTAGGGTGTGTAGAAGCAGAAAAAACAGAAGTCCAGATTGGAGAATCTTTCTGTCATGAGGAAAATTGAGCACTGCGACATGCTGCCTGGATTGTATAGTCTCCACCTAAGGATGGTTTTGGGACTCAGCTAGGTGAAGCCCTCAACAGCCTTGCCAGATCTCTTGGGGACTCCACTTGAAATAAAATCTGCGCTAGAAACATCCTGAGGTCTCTTCCAACCTGAGTTATTCTGTAATATTATGATTCCCTACATTACAATGAGGAAGAAAAAAACGTGGTTTTGATATGAAGAAACAAAAATTCAAAATATTCAGTTGCAATAAAAGAAATTAAAGTTTTTTGTTGTTTTTGAAACATTTGAAGACTTTTTATTTCAGCTCCTATTTCAGTAAAATCATCAGATTCCCAAAGGAATTTTTGATGTTGATGGAACAGTCATATAGGATTGCAGATGATCCCTAAGGAAATTTACATATGGTTCTATATGAACTATTTGTATCACAATAAAGGGGCATAGTTTGCTGCATGTCTTATTAACATAAATTGGAAATGATAACTTCATCAGAGAGCAACTGATCTTAAAGATACAGAGGAGATAAAGGGAAGAGGCAGGAGTCTGCCAGGGGATCTCAGCATATTTTAGATTTATCTTGAATCTAAGACAGCATGAATCTCAGAAGTAGTAGCTTCAGAAAATGTTTTTTTTTTTCTAATCACGTCTGTTAATACTTTTAGAAATCTATAGGAAAATATAAGAAAGTCAGATTCCAATAGCTAGAAATTTTTATTTTCCTTCATGTGCCCAGAGACAAGAAAAACAAGTAAAAGCAAGAGTTTGACATCTCTGTTTCCTGCCTCGTTTTCTCTAATGAGTGATCCATAGAACAGCTGCATTCTCTGTGTGGGAAATAAGCAGATTTGTGGTAGAAAATACTAAATTATTCTGTCTCAAGCTGCTAAGCAGCGCTTCAGGAAAGATGACAGAAAGGGTCATCTTTCTAAATCTAAATTGTCAACAGTTTATGGGCCAGTTTGCCCAGTTCCGTGACGAATGGGGGGGGGAGGACCCATGGACCCACACCCCAGGAAAAGTTTTCTTCCTCTGAGGAAGAAAACGGATTTCCTAATAAGGTAAAATAATACAAGATAACACAATATAATACAACATGATAGGAATTAAAGCTAGTAAAGCAAATAAAAAAAGAGAGAGAGAGTGAAAAAAAAATAAAAGGCCTCACTCTAAAGCTGGGTGAGACAGCAGGAAGAACGCTGCTGAGATGAGCAGCAAAAAGGGAAGTCTCGGGACTTGCATGCAGTTTTATCTTTCCCTCTGAACAAAAACCAGGAACACAAAGTCCTCTAAGGTATGTAGTTCTTCTCTTCTGAGAACCAGGTACCTGGAAATTCGTCAGTCTTTGAAATTGGAATATTAACTCTTTGACTCCCAATGCCTTACATGATGCTACTAGGTGGAATACCAAAAAAAAAAAATCATAAAACCACAACATAAACCCTTCTTCATATATGGTCTCCCCCATTATGTCCATAATAAGGAATTCTAGAACTTTACTGTAGTGTTCACTATCAACTACATTTTCATAGTTTTTTAGAGATGTTGTAGTCATGACTGTCCAATGATACATACAAGTACAGAGCAGTTATCCTCAAGGTACTTGCCCTGACCTGGAAGTCTGGGACAGAGTGCATAATACACCCCCTGTGATCCAAGCAGAGACAGTCAGAGACCTGCTCCTCCATCTGAACTGCCACAAGTCCATGGGACCAGATAGGATCCACCCAAGGGTGCTGAGGGAGCTGGCAGAGGTGATTACCAAGCCGCTTTCTACCATCTATCAGCATTCCTGGTTATCTGGAGAGGTCCCACAAGATTGGAGGCTGGCTGATGTGACTCCCATATACAAGAAAGGCCGTAAGGAAGATCCGGGGAGCTACAGGCCTGTCAGCCTGACCTCGGTATCAGGGAAAGTTATGGAGCAGATGATCTTGAGGGAGATCACA
>VXAB01002505.1:0-25895 GCA_013399175.1 Odontophorus gujanensis | reverse complement strand
GAGGAGCGGCTGAGGGAGCTGGGATTGTTTAGTCTGGAGAAAACGAGGCTCAGAGGGGACCTTATTGCACTCTACCACTTCCTGAAGGGGGATTGTGGTGAGGAGGGGGTCGGTCACTTCTCCCAGGTTACTAGTGACAGGACGAGAGGGAATGGCCACAAGTTGTGCCAGGGAAGATTTAGATTAGATTTGAGGAAAATTTTATTCTCTGAAAGAGTGGTCAGGCACTGGAATGGCCTGCTTAAGGAGGTGGTTTAGGCACCATCCCTAGTGCTGTTCAAGAAGTGTTTAGATGAGGTGCTAAGGGATTTGATTTAGTAGTTTAGTGGGTAGGGATGGTGATAGGAGGATGGTTGGACTAGATGATCTTGTAGGTCCTTTCCAACCTAATGTATCTATGAATCTATGGATCTATGAATCTGTAAGTTTATAGTAAGAGAAGTGTTTTTTTGTTAGGCTGCTGACAGTTGGATAAAACAGAAAACTTTTCAAATACATAAAACTCTCTTCCAGACTTCTTTGGCATAGCCAGATATCTACATTTTTTCCCTTGTTCAATTATTATCAAATTTTGAGGAGATAAAAGAAAATTGAATAAAAGAGTATTTTGAACAGTAAGTTGCCTTAAAATTATGCATTATCCATCATTAATGGAAAGGGATTCAGATGTACCTACTTTCTGCACTGTCATACTAGCAAAGTCAGAAGTTTTTATTTATTTTCCTTTCTTACCATGTTCTATTGAATATTTAGATGTAAATTCTTCTTCTACCACGTACTCCTTTGATATACTTTTCTTTGGCATTTTTTTGAAGAGTTAGCATAGGTAGTCTGTAATCAGCATACTGTATAAATCCCATTCCTTGGATTCTATTTCTGTAATGCACACAGTAAAAAAAAAGTTTAAATGTCTAATTTAGCATCTTGAAGTGCACCCCAAGGACCACTTGCCTGAAGGTACGTTTTAAATGCTAACATTCCATATTGGATCCAGCTATAATACTCAGAGTTAAGAAAACCTCTAAGCTACAGAATGCCTGAAACTTAGGTATTGCAATGCTGAACCTTAATTTCTGCAGTGAATTTTGCCTCAGGAGAATAAATGATCTTTTGAACCCAGATATTCCATGCTGTGTTGTAGAAAAGCTCATTCTCATCACAAAATATATCAGAATTTAGATAAGAATAAATCTACTTCCATGAATAAAACTAGCAGTTTATGAGAAATACTGGAGCTCTCTAGCCATAACACATAGTTGTATGAACAGTTTCATGGTCTTACTACAAGACACCACAGGGAGATGATAGCCAATTTCAGCAATCATGATGGAATTACAAAACGGTAACATCTTCGAAGATATAATCTTTCATAGATATTGCTTATTTAGGAAAGAATATTTTCAATAGGAGTAACTTCAAACTCTTAAATTCATAGAATTCAGAGAATGAAAAACTTGAATTTTGAGTCTTTAAAAGCAGCTGGAGCTCTGAGGAGCCCATCCTCCTCCTTTTATACCAGGCAATCAACCTGCAGTAAAATAGCTTTTAAGGACAATCCTCTGACTTGAAAAACATATAAGGTGTGTATGTATTTCTTTTCTGTGAAACCATTAATCCTTATGAGAAGTTGTTGTATAGAACATCTTGAGAGGAAATTGAAGTCAAAAGAAAATCTCATTGATTATAATAGAGCCAAGGTTTTGCTCTCTTATTTCCCACTGATTCTTTAAAATATTATGTCTTTATTTCTTGTCCCTCTTGCTCACAGTTTCTTCTACAGTCTCTCTATCATGTTCATTTACTGCTCATTTATTTAAAACAATCAGCACTTTTAAAAGATTTCTTTGAGTCATCAGTAAATGATGATTTCCATTAATAAATCTGCTCATTTGAAAAGTTTGACCTTGTGAAATATCATGTGGTTTTTGAGATGTAGAGAGTCAACCAAGCTTCTTGGGTAAGGGCAAAAATTTCAGTCATTACTAGGAAATTTTTAGAAGTAAACACACTGATAGAAAACATGGTTCTTTTTCTACCATAAACTCAGATGTTTAAAATCTTACTGCATGTCAAATTGGTAATTTCAAGAGCTAAGCTGCCTTAAGTCTCTAAAGCACAACTGAAACTGCCTAGTCTGAAATTGAGAACAAATAGACTATTTCTGACATAAATTTATATCTTGACTTGAGTGCATCAGTTTTGCTGTTAGGATATCCATTCAAAAATTAAGCTTATTTTGTCACTTACCCATTTCATCAAAAACACCACAAGTATGAATTAGCTAACATATAAAAAAATATTCTGAAAATAAAAATTTTGCACAAATGATTTTGATGTGAAATTCATATAATACAGAAATACACACTTGAATTTAAAAATCTTTCTGACCTTATGAATGTGTACTGCATTTAGACTATCAACATATACTGCAGAAAATTCTGCAATGTATGTATTTATTTTGTCTTAAGCTTATTCTTACTGTGTTGATGTATCTTAAAATAAAGGTTCTATCTATTTATATATACCTTAAGCTTTCTGAATATGCAAGACAATTGTATAAATTCTTCCACTGTGACAGGTTTAAAGCTATTAAGTAATCCTGTGTAATAAACTTGATATGTCTGAAATAATTCTATGAAAATAGTGTGAAGTCAAAAAATATCCCTCTGTTCTTCTCAAAAAAGATAAAATATTTACAAATGAAATTCAAATAGTTGAACTCCAGAGCAAAATCAATGATTCTATTTAAATAAGAAAATCTGATTTCATATAGTTTACTTAACTCATTATATTGTCCTTCATTCTCAGTCTTACAATTCATTCTAAAAATCTAATTAATTTTCATAGAAGTTACATTAAAAAGGTACGGTTGTATGAATCAGTGATGTTTCCACCCTGGTGTCAATGGACCTAATTTACCTATTTTCAGAGGGAGATACAGTGAAACCAAAGAACAGAACAGAAGAAGTCACTTCACTCAAAAAACAAATTCCAGACTGAATTCTCATCTTTTTTTCTGACTGTGTGTTTCTTTTTATTCAATTAGTTGTGTTAAGGTTTAGGTAATTTTAATAGCCTAAATAAATTCTGGATGCTAATGAAATGCAAATTTTAAAGACTAACAATAACAGTATATCTCACTGGAAGATTTTTTATACATTACAACCATGAGGACAGTTTTTCTTTAGGCAACTGTGTTTATTTGAATCACTCGGGATTTTATCACAGTTCTTTCACATCCACAGATCACAGGCCTACTCACTTTATTTTTTCTTACAGTTCAAATACACCTGAGAACAATTACTTGACAGGATATGCAACTTACTATGGCTACCACAGCTCTTTAGCTTCTATCTTTTCTAATACAGCTAGCAGACAGTTATGTCCTACTTTGTCTCCTCATTTATCAGTTTACAGTTTTCTTAATGAACTTATTTATGTCACATTTTTGCCTAAATCTAAGGCTTTGCTGTCTTCTTCTTCTGACTACAATTTTTGTTACTCACTGTACTGTAGTCCCTATGAAAGGCATCATGGAAGTTAATAGAAGTATTCAATTAGTTATGAATGGGCCTACTCATCTTGCTTAACAATGCTGGGTAGGTTTTTATTTGAATAGACTAAACTTAGACACTTACCAGCAAAATACAATATTTTCACAGAATGTTATTTTAATATCTGTTAAACAGAGCTGATGATGAAATTGTACAGATTAAAGTAAAACTTGTTTGAGATGATAATTATTTATTTTACTAATTTTCACTTCAATACTCCATATTTCCACTCTTTTTTTTTTGTTAATGCTGATTAAAACATCAACAGATTTTATCAAATCATTGCTTTATGTCCAGAAACTTTGATATACTCAGTGATGTCTCAGTCTTTCATTTTACATTCTCAAAAATTAACTGAATTAATAACAGAGAAGAACAATATTTGAAAAATATCCCTAACATCTTTATTTTTTTCAACATTTTCACCTACATTTAATAGTGAATAATTCCCTGTCAACTATGAAAAATGGCCAAACACAATTATTTAGTTCTTAAAACAGTTTAACCGGTATGACAGAAAATCTACTCTCAGCTTGAAATACAGGGGCTGTTCCAATAGTAATGCCTCCTATTTTATTGTGCTGGCCCATGTTGTCTGAGGTGAGTGTTGGTGGCATGACAATACAGGTTGAATGTTCCCACCAATATCCCATTGAATTTTGTTGCCACGTGACAGATGGCAACATAGAGGCAGTCTGAAATAGAAATGCATATGAAGAAAAGATGTGGAGTTGAATTCTTCCATGTGGGAAAAAAATGGCACCCACTGACATTTGTTGATACACGCTGAATATTTACAGAGACCAAACAGTGGATGTATGCACAGTGAGGCGGTGGGTGGCTCATTTCAGCAGTGGTGAAAGTAATGTGAAGTTCAAACAGTGTTCCAAACAGCCATTCAGACTTCTGTGATCACGGCTTGCAGGTTCTTGTTCATTGCTGGTGACAATGCATAGTTGACGCATGACAGTTGAATGACTGTGTTGAAAAAAATAGCGTGTTGTAGCTGAGAATTTGCTCAGCTATATCTGTTGTAATTTCCAGAGCAATAAATAGGAGGCAGTACTTTCAGAGCAAGCTAATACATGGATTAAAATGAAGTTTTATCATATTTTGATCACATTGATATTGATAATGCAAATTTCCTAAAGAATGAAACAAGATGTTTGATAGAACCAGAAGATTTTGTTAAAGTGTGTTTTTAAGGGTGCTACTAATAGAGCGAGTTATTTGCCTTATGTGAGTGTTTAGGTTGTTTGGTCTAAATACTGAGATTATGCTGCTGAATTTTTGCCAAATCCATTTGAATTCTGTGTATTTCAAAATGTCAACTTCTCTAGTAGTATCAAACTAATGAGCGATATTTAATTGCTGATTTTGTATTAGTACTATTTCTTACTAATCTAGCTTTTATGGGTACTGTCAAAAAGTTTTATTTCTAACAGGTTGCATACATATATTACCTATAAATGAAAACTATCTAAGTGCTGCTTTTTACAATGTCTTTAGCAAGTCTGGAATAAATAATTGTTTTAAAAGGAACAGCCTTTTTAAGTAACTGTCTTTTATAGTTATTTATATCAATTTTAGACTGATGCAGACTTGATTTAATCAGATGGAACTCATATTTGTACAAAAAGTGAAGCTGTACATAAACTATTTTTAATTTGCCTTGCATTTCAGTTCTAGGTCCTTTAGCTATTGAAATATGAATCTTTCAAAGTGCACGTAATGTTCTACCCTATTCTTAAGGTAAGTTCATGTGCTCAATGTAAAAAGAAAAAAAATATATTTTTAAAACTATGTAATGAGCATATTCTTGTAAGAGCAAGGTGTTTTAAACTGTGTTTTTTAAAAGATGATTTTTTTCAGACACTAAATATTTAAAGATAGTCTATCAGAATAAAAGAGATGTAGATTTAGATAGAAAATTCTTCTTATGTTCATAGCCAATTTGTATTCTTGTAATAAATACATTATATACATCATACTTGATTTTGAAAGATTAAATAAGCTGGCAGAATATGTCCATTAATTGTAACAAGAAATATCTGTGATTAGTTCTGGGATGAGAAGAAAACATTAAACCTGTGTACTCAAAGAGATTTTACGTCTGAATTTACAGCTTTATAAAGCAATTAGAATTTTCTGCTTTATTTTTTCCTGCTTGACAATCAACTGTTTATGTCTGCGTGGGGATTTTGTCTGGCTGTGTTTGAAGTCCATGTCTATGAGTAAAAGTGAGCAACTAGGACATCAAACCATATTTTCTTAAACGATTCAGAATGTTAGCTCTACTTTAGTACACAGACTGAATGAAAGATTTAAAGGGGAGATTGTTACACTGGTTGCAAGATTCAAATGTCTCATGGCCCAGGAGATTAAACAGGGACTCAGTTTTTGCCACTGTAGTCGTTCAGATTCACTGAGTTTATGCATCTGTGGCATTGACCTTCAACAGCATTTCAGAATTTTATGTGCACTTTGTAAAAAAAAAACCACCATGTTGGATGTCCAAATGCTCAAATCTTGCCAGATCTCCTCAAGCTTTGATGTTTTCAAATGAGTGTCAGAAATATTTGGTAAGTACTCTGCTTCCATACACTTGTTTAATTGACATGCTTTTTACTGTAGCATTTTCCTTTATGCAAGGAAGAAGCAACAGTGAGCTTTTCAATCAAGTACTTAGAGACAAATCATTGGTTGAGATGCTGTTTGATGTAGTTCATTTCAAGAGTTTGTAGCAAAGATGTTCAATGAGAAGGCATTGAAAGAAGTGGTCTTACAAAACATTCTTATTAGGTATGAACAAAACTGTGTAACAGCGTATATTTATACACAGTCCAGGACATAAATAGCCTTCAGTATGTAAGCAAAAGGAAAAATGTCAGAAATAGTGGATTTCAAGATAGGCTTTATTTACTTAAGTATAGATCATTTGCTTTCCATAGTTTTTTCATCTTTGAAGGTTTCCTTTTTTTTGTTCTTTTTTGTTTTACCTCTTTTTGCTGGTAAGTGACGTTTTCATTATGTGATTGTGAACACACCTAGAGTTTGTTTAGTAGAGAAAACTTTAATTCCTTAACTCAGTAATATGTCAGAGGGAGGCTGGGTACCCACAAATATTACTGGAAATGGAACATTTCCAACTTCTGCATATCCCAGATGATTGTTGTAATACATTGTACTGTCATATTTTTAAAGCCAAGCACACATGCGGATTGTGCAAGTTCCTATATAAGTCCTTTTAACTGACTGTTTGCATGATCAGGAAACACTAGATAATATCAGCCAAGTGCGGATATAACTAGCTGCGGGGTTTATGTTTGGTTGACTGACTGTTTTTTAAATAATGTTGCTAAAAGTGTGCTACATTAGGTAGAGTTAGTGGCTGGGATTAGAAGAGCTGCGCTGACCTTCAGCCTGTCTTTGGCAGGATCCCGAGGTGTTTAGAAGTTGTCTGAGACTGAAGACCAGGTTATTCTTCTGTTTTGTAAGTTTTAACTCCACGTTAATCATTCAAAGACAGCTTGCAAAGCTGAAATATACAGAGAGAATATAATTTCTGAAAGAATATCACTGAATGGATTTATTCATATTATTAGAATGCAAAGGTTCCCACATAAGGCTGAAATATTTCATTTAAATTAAACTATGTCACAGGAACTATTATCTAGTGATATGTAACAGGAAAGTCCATAGAAAGTACACCATCACATTTTCATATATAGATTCATTTTCTATCATAATTTATGGAAAAGAGATATGTAATATTCCAGCTATTCAAGTATTTCACTAACAGATATTGTAGCTAGAAATACTATTCTTTATTATTTGCACCCTATGTAATGTAAGGAACATTGTTTCTGAAGCTAGGTAAAATTGTTAATAACCTAAATAAGAATGACAGAGGATTGTCATTATAATAACTGTCATTGTTACTAACCAGCACCCCTATGAAGGAGTGATGAAAAGAGCTGATGAGAAAAAGCGTACAGTAACTTGTAGAAAGAGGTGATATAATTAACAAGGCAGATCTTAAGTGGGATCACCTCTGGCATTTGCATATAAGCAAGGAAGTGCCTACACACAACTATGGAGAAATTTCCTCAAACCCTTTGTAGAAATTCAAAATGCTGGTGGGACTCTCAAGAAGGCCAGTAGACTTATGCATGCAATACAGAGAATAAACATAATGTTCTAAAGATTTGTGTGTAGTTACAAGATTGCTAATTGACTGAGATAACAGTTGTGCTAGAATGGCTCCCATTAATGAACTGTTTCAACAGAGAAACACCTTTAGGATACTTTAGGGATGATAGGCTAGGAAGATGAGGAGAGGGAGGCATTGCCTTTTATGTGAGAGATCAATTGGAATACATAACCTTGGGATGGATAATGAATCAACTCAGATTTCATGTGATAGAATAAAAGAGAAAACCAGTTTGGTCATCCTGTGTGTGTGCTAAAGGCCACCAGTCCAGGAAGAATAAACAGATGACACCCTCTATAGAATAACAGGAGCATTCTCATGTTGATGGCGTGGTCCTCATGAGAGATTTCAGCCACTCCAATATCCAGTGTGGGGACAGTGCATCATTGCATAAGCTGTCTAAGAAGTCTAAGGACCACATAAATTATAACCTCCTTCTGAAAGTGATAGAGAATCTAATGAAGAAAGGTGCTCTGCTGGATGTCAAAGTAAACAAGAAGAAGGGGCACGTTGGAAATGTGAAGGTCAAAGGGAACTTTGTCTGCCATCTCCATGACTGTGGAGTTTAGGACCATGACGGGAAGGAGGAGAGTGAAAAGCAAGTTCAGAACCCTGGTTTTAGGAGAGCAGACTTTGGACTCATCAGGTATCTGTTTGGTAGAGTCCTATATGATAAGGCTCTGTAGGGAAGTGGGGCTCCAGAAAGTTGGAATACATATAAGTATATGTATATGTGTGTGTGTGTGTATATACGTACATATTGTATGTATATATATACATACAAATATTCAAGGATCACTTTTTCCAAACTCAAGTATGGTGCATCTCAACAAACAGAAGCCAGGCAAAAATACCAAAAGACCTGTGTACTGTGTAATGACTCTTCTGCCTAATTATTTTAAGTGACTAATTTCTCAGTGAGTTTACTAATCATGTAATCAGGCCTAAGTTATTTGCATTCAGATAATTCTCTACATTTCTGAATATATCTAGTATGACCCGTTAATTTTTGGTACAACTGGCTACTACCTCATTTCACAATTATAGCAATTAGATGTAGATTATATAGTTTGTAGCTATGTAATATTCCAGCTTATCCAGAGATGGCAGAATATAAAAGAAGCACTTCTTGTTCTGTGGCCATTTGCATAACTGAAGGGAGGAGTGTATTCTTAAACTGTTAACCTTCCACTATCTTTATTTTTGTGGTCTTAAAAAGGGATTGTTTTTGCATCAAACAATTGTAATCAATTAACAGAAAGGTCTTATTTTACTCGGATTAAAACTTCACCTTTGTCTCTGCCATCCAGAACTCGGTGGTAATTGTCCACAGAAGACAAGTATTCACACTTTTTAAATAATCACTACAGTTCTTTTTTTAATACAGTCAGAACTCCTCCCACATCATGGCATACAGAAAAAAAAAAATTCAAATAGTAATATAAAAGTTTCTATATTAAACTTCTATGATGATTAGGAACATCATCACAGTTTCTTTCCTATAACTGAAGCATTCTGATTGCCACAGTTATTCCTTACCTGTGCAATTACTGTAAAATAGAATTAGATGCCTGCAGCATCATCACTACTATAAGCAGAGGCACAGAAGTATTACAGTCCCAGGAGTCATTTCAATTTGCTAAATTTTTGAGGCTCCATCATAGACTCAGTTTTCAGTTTTCTGTCTATCTGCTACCTTGCCCAGCTGGTGAGTGTAAAGGTAGAACCAGAACTACAAAATGGTTGCAATTCAACCTCTATGTCTCTATCTTTGATCTCCATCCCAATCTTTGCTGTAACAAGATTCTGTTGAGATGCTGAATTTGTTGAAACTGATTCCTTATATCTGATACATTCTAATCTCCACTCCCTACAAAAAGAAAATGTCATTCTTTGATCAGAGATATTTAGAAATACATCACTGTTTCTTCGGTGACTGGAGTTTCATCTAGCCTTAGAGATTAATCTTCCAAATCTGACCTGACCAGTTTCACTACAATTTCCATTCCTGACTGGTAGAAATCTCTATCCTCATTTAGGGGTCTATGCCCATCTCTGATATAACAAGATTCAAGATATAAACAGATCTGCATCTCCAACATATGTATTGATACTGGATACAGCTTGCTTTTTCTAGATGCAAGCCTACAGATAGAAATATGAGCAGATTATTATGACAAGGAGTAGGAAGTAGAGACCTGTGTAGGTGGAAAGTGATAAAGAATGCTTTAACTGGAGAATGTCTGGGGTGGTGGTGAGAGGTTTTTGTGTTTTAGGAATGAAGCAGTCTATTTTTTATCAGACGAGTGAAATCTTCGGTATATCAATAACTGAGACAAAGCTCTTAGCAGAGAAAAGATACAGATATAACCATGCACGAGTCTGAACTGGAAAAATCAAAGACAGGACAAGCTTTATGACTAGGTGGATATTCCAGAAGTCAGACAGAGGAATAAACCCTTGACCACATCAAATATTCCTCTGAATCTGTATTGTTCAGAAGCTGCACAGCACATTGGTTTGGTTGCAAGATAGAATAAACCATTTCACAGAGACCTCTTCTAGCTTGTAATGTTTTTTCTTCTGTCTCTCAGCAATGTGCAGGTTTTTGAGCCACATCTGAGGGATTTGTTATGAAGAAATTTGTATCTATTTCTTTTCATAGAATGATAGAACAGTTTGAGTGGACCTTTAAAGATTATCTAATCCAGCTCTCCTTCAGTGTCTCTTGGAGGAATCTGGTTCTGTTTTCCTTATATTCTCCCATTAGGGAGAAGAAGACAGCAGAAAGTTTTCCCTTAGCCTTCCCTTCTTAAGACTAAAGGAAGCCAGTTTTCTTTACCTCTTCTCATACTTAATATCTTCCATGACAACTCTACTGTAGCTTTACACTTGACTTGTTTCTCTACATCACTAACTTCCTCTAAGTAAATCATCCAGAATACAGCCAATTATCATCCTTTGAAAGTGGCAGTACAGCCAATTTCATGCCTGCCATACTCTTACCAAGTCCACATCTCATCAGTCTGACCTTGGTAATATCAAATTAGCAAGACTGACTTCTGTCATTGAGCCAATAACAAACAAGTCCAGTAGAGAGGGATACAAAGATGGCCAGTAGTATGTGCTTTATGAGAAGAGGCTAGGTGAAACTGCTTTCTTCAGCCTTAGGAAGAAGAGGCAGAGGAGAGAGCTTAATGCTATCTTCAACTTCCTTATGAAAAGATGCAGAGAAGACAACCAGATTCTGCTAAGGAAATCTCAGGGATACAAGGAGAGCCAATGGACCCAAGGTACCAAACTAGAAATTCTGATTATATGTATAGATTAAATATTTTTTATGTGAGTATAATCTCTCACATGGCTTTTACAAGACTTTCCACCCTTGCCTTCATGAGAAGGCTTTGAGCTACCTCCTTCACACAGACATGCCTAGAGCAGATATTTGGTCTACATGATCTCAAGAGAACCCTTCCATCTTATGTAGCGTCATGATTCTCCCTGAAGATTCATAGAACTGAGATGACGAAACTGAGATGTTTTCATAACCTTGAATGTAAGTGTAAGAGTTTTTCATTATCTTGAAACGAGCTATGGACATGATTTAACCTTGTATAATTTGAATAATATTATTGACTTTACCAGATTATTTTACACTGCTGTGAATGAAGAATTAACATAAATTTTTACAGATGTATTACTCTCTCTACTTGTAAATGTAAATATGTTCTTATTCTTGAAGTGTATATATAATACCTTTAGAACATTGTAATTTTAAAGAGTTAATAGTAAATTGCAAGTAATGTGAGATTAATCATGAGGCAGTATGTTATGTATAACTTACAATTGGGCATACTTGGAGTATTTCATTCTGCTTTTCAAGAATTAATGAACTCTTATCATTCCAGAAATGGGAGAGAAAAGTTGAGTAAACAATGTAAAATTCAGCTTCATTGCTCTACCTCCTGGTAAACTATAAAGTTGAGAAGACTACCATTTTCATCAGAACTAGAAATGAAGTGTTTTTATCAGTGTTTTTATTCCAAATATTTTCCTGGCTTATCACTTAAAATAGTTCTCAAAACAAAATTAAATTAATTGGTTTTTATATATCCCTTATTGCTCAGTTGTGAAAACTGTTAAATGCAGCTAGAAGTATAGAACAATTTTCTTTAGAAATTAGAGATTTGGGGGATCTTGTATATGAAAGGCAAATCTAGATTTTTGAGGTAAAAAGTATTATTGATATGAAGCACATTCATGATTCCTTCCACAGTAATTTTGAACTAAAATCTAGCACTTATCCAATAAAGACATGCAAATATATTATTTATGGTCTTTATTTAAAAAAAAAAAAAAAAAAGCCAAGTCATTTCCATGGAACAGTTGTCCACTGCATCTGTGCAGCCTTTTATTGCTAGTTGAAACTTTCAGTTATTCACTCACTCAGATGAGTGTATTTAAACCATGACCTGCCTCTCCTTCTTCAAGACCTGAATGTTCTCTCTGCCATTTTAATTCATGACATATTTGTATTTCTATGTAACGAGCTGATGGTGGCACAGATGCCAGTTTTAATCCTTCCTACCTCTGCTGAGCCCAGCAGCCTCTTTTGTGCTCTGTTCACGCAACACCTTTGGAAGCAGAGACAACATAATGCTTTTTCAGCCACTGATTTAGTACCAAGCAAGCAACTGAACCAAATGATTGGTTGCATATACACAAGTATGGTAAGATACTGGAGGCTTTAGAACCTGTTAAAGCACGATACTGATAATAATTGCATGATTATACAAGCCAGTGATTTTACAATGTTGAACAGGTACTGTGCCATGCAGATTATTCTTTCCCCTAAATAAAAGGAGCTGGGAATATGCAGAGGCCTTTCACAGGCTGCAGGAAAAGGACAGTATGGTGAGGTACGGTCTATGATTGATAATACCTCCTGAAAAAGCAAGAACACTGCCTTTATTCTAGGAACAAAAGAAGTATGGATGTTGCAGTTACCTTTCACATCTTATACCATAACACTCTAGAGATGTTTGAGATCTGCTTCTGGCAATCAGACTAATCCATGCTTCCTAATAGACATAATTAAATTGGCCAGGAGCTATAACTCCAGAAAGTAGGTTTCTTTCTAGGATAAAAATATTCACTAATAGTTTTGGTGATAGCACTTAAAGTATGATCTATCACAGGACTTGCATATGTAAAACAAGAAGTTTGTGAGTATTCCCATGTGCCTGAGGTTCTATATATGTGCCTAAATGCCTATCTACTTTAAAACCCTAGGCATGATCCTGGATCATGGCCCAAATAACTGAATTAACTATTCTATAAATACTTATCATTGAAAAATTAAGACCTAAAACTGTAACAATAAAGTATTCTGTGACAGCCAGAAAGAAATCATAGCATTAGTCATCACTATCATCTTCCAAGCTTCTCATTCCAGCTGGTCTTTACTTCTCTCAGCCCCTCTCTCACAGGTGGTGAGCATCCTTCCAGATTCCTCTCAAGCCCTTTGAAACTATCACTAACTTTCCCATGTCTCCCACTGACCCCACTTAGATTTACCTTTCCTCATAGCTTTGCAGTCCTAGAAACTTACATCTATCCAACTGAATTGTGAGATCTTTTATCTTTTCTTTCAGAACCTGTTCTGTCATCTATCATAAAATTGAATTATCTGTTTCTGATCAACACTGCCTTTGTTCTGTGTCAGTGTTTTGAGCCCATATAACTAATGTTTTTATATCTGATTAAAAAAAAAAAAAAAAGAATGGAAATAAAAATCTAGTGAACAGAAAAGACCAGAACAAAAGAGAAGAAAAGTATATGTGTGTTTGTTTTTTTTTTCAAACCGATACTAAATATGACATATAATAATCCAGAACTTTTTGGATTATGGAGGTGTATTACATCTTTGGATGAATAAGCAAACCACTCAGAATTTAGCTGGGATTCCTCTATAGAAATAAGACAGAATTTTCCACAGATATCTACTACTATTATTGATTTTTTTTTGTAGTTTTCTGTAATAATATTTATAGTAAACTAGAGCCTTATCAACATCATTCATTTAATGCTATAAAAGTCTATTTTTTTTCATATAATGAGGAATTTTCCGGCTTTTGGTGAAACATGTTAAAGTCTAGAGTTGCATGAAGACAGGTGACACTAAAAAAACTCTTAAAGCCAGTTTTCTTTTGTCTTAACATACTTGATTGAGTATTACAGACTAAAATTCAGACCCGTTTCTTGTTTAATTTGCTAATTTTTCTGACAAATCATTTGAAGCACAAACTTTACTCAAGGTCTTCCTTTTTCATTACATTAAAAGATGTAATTTTATTATTTTGTTTATTGGCTTAGTGATACGACAAGACATGCCAAACAAGTCAAAGGATGAAACAGGACTTTAAAAAAAGACACTTTTCATTTGCATGCTACTTTTTTTCTTATCATTTATTCTACCATTATTCTTTAATCCTTTTCCTGACATAAGTTTTTATCTCTACTTGAAAGAAGGAAATATATTTTATTATTCAGTCAGTGTTAACTAGGAATTGGACTGTAGCTACCCAAATTGATGTGAAATACAATTGCAACTGGCTGGATAGCCAACAAATCAATATACAAAATACAATATTAAAGAGATTTTGTACTATATAACCTTGATTGATGGCTGGATAGCCCAAAATAAATTTAAAAGAATAAGCCAAACTAATAAAACATCCATCTGCGTAACTGTTGTGACAGAGAATATCTGAATTACTTTTACATCGTTTTGAAAAAGATGTAGATTAGCTCTACTACCCTATTCCTTTCTAGAAGTATGTGCTCTAGTTCTGTGATGACTTAAGTAGGCTTGCATCCTGAAACAGAACTATCTGTTCACATTTCCTGAAATTATTCATGTTTGCAATTTTCAACAACATATCATTATGTTGTAATCTGCCCCTAATTCATTGAGCATAGCAAAATAACTGTATGATCTGGTCATAAAAAAGGTCCATAAGATTTAGAAAACAGTTAAACAATGTTAATGCTAGCTTTGTATTTTCACAGTTTCTCATCTTCAAATAGAATCTGCCTTTGTCTGCTTCTTTCAATAGTTAATCACTGAATTGCATTTTAATGATCATATGAATTTGACTCTATATTGCAGAATAGTGGTACTGTACAGTCTGTCATCTAGTTAATGCATCTTTTCCAACTTTCTACTTCATAATTTAAGTACTAAAAATGTGGGGTAAAATATAGTCTTGTAATTCCTGTTTTAAAACTTATACTTTGCTTTCCTTTCTGATGTTAGTTATAGGATGATTTTATAAAGTGTGTATGTGATCAAAAATATTAAATCTTACTGACTTTACTTTGTATGGAATTGTGGAGGATTATGTGGAAAGATATATAAGGGAAGGTGGAGGACTATATTAGAAGAAGTGACCCTTAGCTAGAAGGTCAAGAGACTTGTTTTGCAGTTGTCTAGATGATCAGCAGGACAGCAGATGGGACAACAGAGGACGGAAGAAGAGTAAGACCAATGAGAAGAAACAAGAAAGAACGAAACAACGAATCCTAAGTAGCCATTTGACTGATGCAGCAAATTTTAAGTTGTTTATCACAGAAGTTGTCCATACATACTGTTCATGTTTGGAATAAAGTTGCTTCGAGTTGTGACTCTTATAAAGTCATTATGAAGTCCATGTCTTCTTGTTATGACTCTTACAGAGTGCAGTCCTTGTTTTCGTATTATGATTCTCATAGAGTTGTTGTGAAGTCCGTTGTTTTCCTCTCACATGGAATTATATAGTGTTCTTCATTTTTCATTCAAATTTGAGCTAAAACAATGGAAAGAACAGTTCATGCTATATTATGTATTTTGAATTCTCTGATGGCATAAAATATATCTACATACTTCTTAAATAAAATGACATGCCTTATTGTGTGTTTACACTAAATTACTATATTTATATGATATTTCAGAAGTACTGTGTTTGGATTTTGATTTTGTCTGAAATCTATAAATTTCAGAAAATACACATTCAAATCTTGAAAAAAAAAAATCAGTGAACTAAATTAATCCTTCTTAATTTGTATTTAATAGTGTGTTCAGGTTAAATTACTCCAACATTAAATATAGTTCTTCAGTAAAAAATAAGGAATTTGCATTTACGTCAAGAGATTTTGTCATCATCTTCGATGAGTCATAATGAATCTAGTTAAAAAGTGCCAAAAGCTCTCAATAGAAAATGACCACTAGGGCAGAGGCAGAAAAGTCAGTAAAAACAAAACGTTTGCTTTGAGAAAGAATAAGATACGTTTAACATAACACTCTGAAAAGAAAAGAAAAAGAAAAAGAAATATATATATAGAGAGAGAGAGACCAGTAGAATGTAAAATCCTTCTGTCATGATTTTTTGCAGGATGAGAAATTCTAACAGATTTGGTACAAGACCATATTCAGACTACAACTATTTATATCAATAAGTGTTTGAAGATGCTCATGAGTCCTATTCTGGACGATTGTTTGAATATAGAAAGCAAAAGAGTGACTTTCATTACTAGGAGCAACATTGTAAGAATTACAACAAATAAAAATATCAAGCAGGTTATCTCAGTCCTTAATGTTAGTTCCTGTAGTGTACTGCAGTCGCACTTTAAATCTGGGAGCCATTGTGGATGCACTCACACACACAGTTTTCCAGATGCTAAGGTTACTCTGAGAATTGATCAGAAACGTTCCAGTATGTTTTAGAAAAACACCAAAGCACTAGCCCTGATCAGCAGTACAGTTTTGGTCCAGACATTCGCATACTGTGTATCCATGGATATCACTTACTCTTTGATGATTCACTTTGAAAGGCAGTTTTACTGTGTACAAACTAGATTCCTGAGGAAGTTAAAAAGCAAGGTCTAATGCGGTGCATGCTAAGCACACTCCCTTCTCTAATAAAGATGAAAGGATGTGAATAAGGTATGAATCTTTCATACGGTTTCAGAGTAGGTGCATGGAGCAGAGATTCAGCTCAGGAGAGATAAGTAACTCTAGTTCAAAACAAAGTGAAGGGGCCACTACAATAAATGCTGCCATGAGTTCATCTGCTCTTTGCACTCATTTTGTTCTTATGTAGATGTGTCCACCTTGTGTCACACACCCATTTCTTTCATGCCTTGAAAAGACAGAAAGAAATATGTTAAATAAGTAAGACCTGTGGGTTTGGGGTATCATTTTTTCCCCCAAAGAACTGTATTTGTTTGTGACTTTGTTTGTTTTCTTATGGTGCTTCTACATGTGCTTGTCAGACATTTGCTGATTTGCATTTTTGTTTCAGGTCTACACCTGATATATCTAGGAAGTTCTGCAGGTGCTGTACTGTACATTTTCTTTGATTGCAATATGTGGCACATCATCCCTACAGCTATTTAGCAGTAACAGTTCCTGACACGTGTTCCTCTCTGTGCAGCCTGGGAGAACCACAGTTTCAGATTCCTTCTGTTCAGTTCAGAAGTTGTAGAGCTTTCTGTCTAGCACTAAAACTGGAAAAGGTGTTACAATATCTCTCTTGTTTAAGATTTGTATTTAAATCAATCTTGAGAAAATAAATAAGGCTGAAAGTTAGAAGGCTGATCTTTTTCTTGAAAACACAGTTAACACTGTCTCATGTTATTTTTTTCTTCCTTCATATAATACATGCCTTCTTGGGTATGTACTGTTGAAGCTGACAGAAACCTCATTAAATTTGATATGGAGAAACACAAGGTCCTGCACCTGAGACAGTTGAACCTCAGCCACCACTATGTTGGTGGTTTTATGTCCCACCCACAGGAAGGATTACCAGATTCACAAAGCTATTGTTAGATTAAGGTAAATCTACATTCAAGGCCCAAACACAATCATTAACTTTGATGAGAATCTCTGTACTACAATTATATTAAAAGTATTGACACTCTTCCAATTATATCTAACTAAACTGTGTTGCTAATCTATGCACCTTTATAAGAAATCAAAATAAGGCTTAACTTCATAGGGTAAAAAGAAAGGAGGGAGATGGGGTGGGGTTGAGGGGTGTCGGTGAGTGATGGCAAGGAAACAGACAGAGAAAGAGATCACCAGTTCAGGTTCCAGTGTTAGTCCAGCCAACAGAACAAAAGGTCATCAGCCTGTGAGAGCACTTGTCCAGATGTCCTGAAACTCCAAAGTACTGAAGTCCCACCCCACCCCCCCAAGTTTCTCTTGGGCACCTTTTTATGTCTCCTAGACTTCCAGGATTCGTTGTCAACAAGGTTACAGCCAAAATATCACAGTAAACATCTCTAATAGGGGAGTTTTATAGAGATTAAGCCTGTCCTGTGTTCACAGGACTCCCTACTTCATCCACATCTTTAGCATTTAGCGTGTTCTCAAAGCAGTGGTCTTATCTTGCATGTATTTGAGAATTACAGACATATTAGAAACAAAGTGTTTTTCACAGTTCTGCTGCAGTTCAATCTATGGCTCAAACACCTCATATATAGACTATGGTGTTATGAATATACCAGAGGGAAGGAAAGAATAATAGAATTACAGAATTGTAAGGGTTGGAAGGGACCTTTAGATATCATCCATTCCAATCCCTCTGCCAAAGCAGGCTCCCCAGACCAGGTTGCACAAGTAGGCTTCCAAGCAGGTCTTGCATGTCTCCAGATTCCACCACCTCTCTGGACAGCTCTGTCACCTGCACTGTGAAGAAGTTCCCATGCACATTTGTGCGGAACTTCCTATGCTTCTGTTTGTGACCTTT
Organism: Odontophorus gujanensis; assembly: GCA_013399175.1. NCBI lineage: Eukaryota > Metazoa > Chordata > Aves > Galliformes > Odontophoridae > Odontophorus > Odontophorus gujanensis. Next base: position 7,338 of record VXAB01002505.1, on the reverse strand, counting down.
TCCCCTTGCTCTATCGCCACACACTGCTGAGAAGAGTCCAGCCTTGTCCCTTTGCCTCCCACTCCTTAGATATTTATAGACGTGTATCAGATCCCCTCTGAGTCTTCTTTTTTTCAAGGCTGAACAGACCCAGGTCTCTCAGCCTTTCTTCATAAGGGAGGCGTTCCACACCCTTTATCATATCTGCAGCCCTTCACTGGACCCTTTCAAGGAAAGAGAAATATTATTCTGGAGATCATATCGCTTATGACTATATGACTATTACAAATAGAAAAATTTCTCCCCAGCTTTCTTGGAGGCCCACTTCAAGTACTGGAAGGCCACAGTAATGTCTCCTTAGAATCTTCTCCAGCTCCCTTAGCCTGTCCTCATAGGGGAGGTGCTTCAGTCCTCCATCTTCATGGCCCTCCTCTGGACCAGCTCCAGCAACTCCAATGTCCTTCTTGTGATGGGGGCTCCAGAACTGGACACAGTACTCCAGGTGTGGTCTCAGGAGAGCAGAGTAGAGGGGCAGAATCACCGCCCTTGACCTGCTGGTCACACTTCTCTAGATGCAACCCAGGGTACAATTGACCTTCTGGGCTGCAAGCACATATTACTGGTTCATGTTGAATCTTTCATCAGCCAACACACTTAAATCCTCCTTAGTGCTGCTCTCAAGTCATTCTCCACCCAGCCTGTATCTGTGCTTGAGATTGTCCCAACCCAGGTACAGAACCTTGCACTTGGCCTTGTTGAACTCCATGAGATTTACATGGGCCCAACTTTCAAACCTGTCCAGGTCCCTTTGAATAGCATTCCTTCCCTCTAGCATGTCAATAGACTGTCAACTGCGCCTTTCAGATTGGTGTCATCTGCAAACTTGTTGAGGGTGCAACTGATCCCACTGTCCATGCTGCCTACAAAGGTATTAATAACACTGGTCACAACGTTGATCACTGAGGAACACCACTCATCACTGGTTTCCACTTGGACATTAACTGTTGACAGCAACTCTTTGTGACCATCAAGGTAATTTCTTAACCAGTGAGTGGTCCATCCATCAGATCCATTTTTCTCCAGTTTGGCAGCCATGCTGTCATGCAAGACAGTATGAAACAGTTTACACAAGTCCAGGTAGATGACATCAGTTGCTCTTCCTTTATCCACTGGCATTGTAACTCCATCATAAAAGGCCACCAGTTTTGTCAGGCATGACTTGACCTTTGTGAAGCCATGTGTGTGGATGGATCTTGTTGTATCCCATGGACTTGTGGACCTTCAAGTTCTTTAGATGGTCTCAAACCTGTTCTTCACTTAACAGCACAATCTTTAAGATCCCCTCCAACCTAAGTCGTTCTATGATTCTGTGAGTCTACGATTCTAGTATTGTATGATTCTATGACTCTGTGACTCCATGATTCTATTTACTCAACCATGATTCTATTTACTCATCCATTTGATCCATTTAGCATTTGATCCACAGATACAACTGTTTGTCTAAAATCAGCAGTGTACTCTCTCAATCCCTTCTTTTTCAGATAAATTCAGCTTTCTTTGCAAAAGTCAGGGACATCTCATTCAATAACTTCTCTGGTATTTCCCCATCATGTGACCTTTGCTTTCCTCCTCTGAGTCTTCTTCCATTGTAGAGTTTTATTGGTTGATTCAATAGTTTCAGAATTTGTGCTGTGAAGGAAAGTATTTTGCAACAGTTTAGATCACAAAAAAAAAAAAAAAAAAAAAGTTATATAGTTGGACAATGGGACAAACACTTGAAAAGCACACTCTAATAAGTTACAGAGATTTTTTAGTAGATGAAAATTAAATAGAAATATATAAATATATTATACCTGTCAGGAGGATTATTATCTTGCTCTATTCTTCAAACAAACAAACAAACAACAATGAAACAGTTGTTAATGCTATGACCAAAAGTAACTAACATTTTTTTGACCAGAAAAATTTCTCTTTTGTGTCTGACAATGATTTACAACAACACTGAAAGACTTTAGGACATCTTTCATATTTTGTCATGCGTGAAAATTAGAGTTTAGGACTGAATGGAATACGTCATTTAAAACTGGTATATTGCAAGTCAGTTCAAGGACTTCAGTTTTGTGAGCTCGTACAGTCTTACTGAAATGCACATCATTTCACAGAAGCATGATAACCAGAGTAGATAACTTCTTTTACAAGCTTAGAAATTTAATTTGTGGGAAACAATATGCTTAATGGACTGTAGCTTTGAAATATACACATAGCATTAGATATGGCAGTGGAACAGAGGTAAATCATTTCTCTTCTGTTTATAAACTAAATTAACATTAGCATTTGCTCAGAATTGCACTCCTCTTTTTTAGAACCTTTTAAGGTTTCTAAAATCTGTCTCTTTTTGCCATCTTTCCACCAAAATTTGCTAAATAGAAATACAGAAACAGTAATAACAGAAATAAGAATTTTGAAATTAGTAGAACATATTAAACAGAGAAAGCCACATTCACAAAATTTCCTAGCTTAGCCTATGCCTCTTTTATAGATTGAATCTGTGTTTAAAATAGAACAGAACGTTTATCCCCAGCAACTCCAGCTCTGTTTTCTGTATATTAAACTGGATACTGAATTCTTTATGAACTGCTTTCATTGCTATGTACAGTTGATAAGTATTGAGTCAATAGTCTTTGGAGATTTCTAATCATTATTACTCTTCTTTTTGTCAGGTCATGTTATCCATAAAGACTACAGAGCAAAAAAGACTGATTTAATGTTTAATTCAAAGGAAAAATCTGTCAGCATGAAAACAGTACCTAATATAGTTTAGACATGATTCAGATGTAGATGTAGGATTTCCAATGATTTTGCAGACAAAGATGTAGATTTACAGTGACCCTTTCAGCCCAGAAGTGAAAGAGATTTCTATTAATTACAAAGCTCAGAGTTTAGGGTTTTTGGCATAATTTCTTGCTCTGACTCTTGATAATACATCCACATGACTACTTTAACATCTAAAATTTGTTGACATTCTAGAAGGATTTTAAATAATTATTTTTTGCTGATTCACAAGCACAGCATTTTGATTCTTATCCTTTTGTTTTTTTTCGTAAGTTTATGTACCCTTTTCCATTAACTTATTTTCCCTAAACATTTAAAACACTGAATCATAGAATTGCTTAGATTGAACGGCACCTTAAGATCATCTAGTTCCAACTCCCTTCCATGGGAGTTGGAACTCCTTCCATTCCCAACCTTAATCAGGTTATCCTGGTCCCCATTAAACTTGGCCTTGAACACAACCAGGGACAGCACATCAACAGCTTCTCAGGGCAGCCTGTGCCACTGCCTCACCCCCCTGTATGACTTCTATAAACGCTATAGAGCTAATAGATGCACAACTCATTAATTTAAGAAGAGAAATGGAGTGGCTTTCGCTGTAGTTTTCATTGATATTGATGTGACTGTGAGATCTCTGGACTCTGAAACATCTGTATTTAACAGGGTAAGAGTAGGACTTAGTGGAATTTCTTTCTATGCACTGAGATTATTCCATAAAATATTGATGCTTCATGCAAATTTTTAGGTGTTTATAATGCCTGACAGACAGCTTAACCCCACACAGCCACTCTCTCACTCTTCCCAGGTGGGGTGGAGGTGTACATCAGGAAGTGTGAGAAATCATGGATTGAGACAAAGATAATTTACCAGGGAAAGCAAAACATCAAGTACAACAACAGCAAAAAAAATTTAGCTACTTCCCATTGGTAGACTAATGTTCAGTGACTCCCAGAAAAGGAGAACACAACACACATACTGATTTCTTGGGAAGACATCACTCTGAACATCCTCCCACTCCTTCTTCTTTACTCCAGTTTTATTACTGGGCATGATGCCATATGATATGGGATATTGCTTCTTCAGTTTGGGTCAGCTGTCCTCATTCTGTCCACTCCCAGCTCCTGCATCCCCAGCCATCACTGGCAGGGCAGTGTGAGAAGCTGAATTGTCCTTGGCTCTGTTCAAGCTTTGCCCAGCAACAACTAAAACACTAGTGTGTTATCATTACTATTTTTACAAAAAATCTAAAACATGGCACTGTATTAGCCACTCTGAAGACAACTGACTTCATCCAAGCCAGTGAGACTCATGAAGTCTCACTATTCACAGATTCTCACTGCTAAAAAGTATCCTCAACTTCAGGAAAATAATTCATATCTCTGGTTTTGATTAAGTGATTTCTCTGATAGAGAAGCATATGTTCTCCAGATTACTCGATAGGTTCCAGTTCTTGGTAGGTTGTAAAGTTGAAAGGAATCCATGCAAGAACAGCCTCAAGTAGATTACTAGAAATTTTTCAAAACAAAACAAAACATAAAAAGTCTGATTTTATCTGTATGAGTAGTTGAATAACTCATGTTCGTGAATAGCAGAAGAACTACTATGACTACTAATTTAGTCCATCACATGTGTAACACAGAAACAACTAAGGACAAGCACTTGAAATTCCAGTCTAAACACAATGACACACTCATACAATATGTACTGTTTAGGACAGAATAGCTGTATACAATTTTATCTGATTTTGAAAGTTGCTGCTATTCCAAAATGAGACTACAAAGTGTGAACATCTAAAGTTACCTATGTTTTATTTTTCTTTCTTTCTTTCTTTGTTTTTCCCATTTATATAATTTATTTGAGTATCTGCTTTATCTATAGATACAAATTGCAGTAACTATTGTCTTTAGATGGTATTATTCTGTAAAATGTGAATATACTTAATTCTTAAATATTTCCTTTAGCAAAATTTTATTTGCTTTGATACGGGATTTTGTTTTGTTTTCTTTATTTGTTTGCAGATCTTTTGGTTCTTTGAGGGGGTTTGGTTGGTTTAGTTGAATTTCATTGGGTGGGTTATTTTTGGAACACAAAAGTCCCTATTCCTGTCTTAAAAACTGTCTGTAAGGATTCTGATGCATAACTATTGCTCTCTTATTTTCTTACTTAATTTCTAATTAAGTTTAGACCTCATTATTTTCTTCTAATGTTAATTTATTTGCAGGATTATTTCCTTTAATTTTCCTTCTAAATTTTTATGATTAAAATAATTACAAAATAAACTTGGGATTTTTAGAAGTTCTCAGAAGGTTCTCAGATACTGTGGTGATAACCTATTACAAAATAATACAGTGAGAAGAGAAGGGAAAGAACAATATTCTGAAATGGGCATAGTGTAGATAACTGGTCCTCAACATGAACTTCAAGTCTACAGATCTAAACTTTTCCCCTCATCCTGTTGCTACATGCCCTTATAAAAAGTCCCTCCCCAGCCTTCCTGTGGGTCCTTTCAGGTTCTGGAAGGCTATTATAAATTTTCTAGCAGGTTTCACAAGAGCTTACAGGTACAATTTGCAAACTTACTTTTTCCATTAAGACACTTTGGCTCAGCATTTTTGAGATTCCCGAAAAAAATGTCTCCTGATATAACGTTATGTGAAAGGGCTAGAAAAACCTATCCTGTGGGACATGAGCATAGAAAATCTGTCATTCATATTACGTGATTTTTATATTATCTGTCAGGATAAAACCCTTTTGTTCCTTTTGATTCTCTCCTAATGCGAGTCACAATGCTTTACTTTTTTATAGGACACATGATTTGTTTTATAGCTACCTCTACGCAGTTTTAAATGGATTATAAATAAAACATAATAGAATGAGATGCTTGATCAAAGTAGAAAAGAAGACATGAAAAAGTATGAAAATCTTACATTTATTTATTTATTAACTGCAAATTAATCTGCACTTGTATAATGTCAGACCACTTCTGTGGGTACAAATGCGCATGTCTATTTATGATATATCAGTGAATAATTCGTTGTGCTTTCAAAATGACAGGAACAAATAAACCCACTTTGGCTAATCTGTGTTTGTTTTACAGCTAAAAGATCACTAAAATAACCTAAAATATCTTAAAACATTAGAAAATATAACCACCATATTTTCTATAAAATAACGCTTACCTAAATCCGCCTTGGCTTTAAAGAGAGCAAACTATTTTTTTAAGTCTCCAAATCTTCTTCTTGTTCAGAAAGCAGTGAAAGAAATTATTCAGAACAAGAATAATCAGATGTTTTTATTTAAATATGCTTCCTATACTTTCCATTTCTTGTATTTTTTTCTCTAAATTACAGTAAATCTACTTTGTTGGTTTTTTTATTATTATTATTTTTTTTATTTTGTGATAATATACTTCTCATTTTTAGGCCTAACAGCTTATAGAACGTGTGTTTTATATATTCTTGAAGATTTGAGCATGAATACTAGCATTATATTTGGGTATATAAATTCATGCCTAAATATATTATTTGCATACATAAAAATAGATACTCATACACGTGGAAAAAGATTTGAAGTAATATTCCATTTGATCATTTCCAAAGAATGTATAGAATATTTGACTGGAATAAATTCAAGTGTTGATAACATTCACTATTTTCTGACTGAAAAATCTAATGACAGTGAAGTACAGTAAATGAAAACATTCAAATCTCTTTACAGTTAAGAGCTTATAATAGGATTAAAACAAGCAATATGCAAAGGGAAATAATCAAAATAATAGGATTATGGGGTTTTTTTGTTATTATTATTAGTTTGTTGTAATTCTTTTTCCTCCCCTCCTCTCTCCTCCCCTCTCCTCTCCTCTCCTCCCCTCTTCTCCCCTCCCCTCCCATCCCCAGTTCACTTAGCCTTTCTTCATAGGGGAGATCCTCCAGGCCCTTCACTGTCTTTGTGGCCCTCCGCCGGACTCTTTCCAAGAGATCCTTGTCTTTCTTTTTTGTACCAAGGAGCTCAGAACTGGACACAGTACAGGTGAGGTCTCACCAGGGCAGAGTAGAGGGGGAGGATCACCTCCCTTGATCTGCTGGCCACGCTATTTGTAATGCATCCCAGAATGCCATTGGCCCTCTTGGCCACCAGGGCGAGCTGCTGGCCCATGGCCAACCTGTCATCCACCAGGACACACAAGTCCCTCTCTACAGAGCTCCTCTCCAGCAGGTCATCCCCCAACCCATACTGGTGCATGCAATTATTCCTCCCTAGGTTCAAGACTCAACACTTGCACTTGTCAAACCTCATCCAGTTTCTTACTGCCCAACTCTCCAGCCTGTCCAGGTCTTGCTGAATGGCAGCACAGCTTTTCAATGTGTCAGCCAATCTTCCCAACTTTGTATCATCAACAAACTTGCTGAGGGTGACCACTATCCCCTCATCAAGATCACTGATGAAGATGCTGAACAAGACCAGGCNATGAAGATGCTGAACAAGACCAGGCCCAGTACCCTGGGGGGACACCCGTGGGGGACACCG